>JAWZYU010000021.1:46948765-47055765 GCA_038380435.1 Ryuthela nishihirai
AATCCATGCATCCTATCCATTTAACCATATACCGTATTTTAACGTGTATAATGAACCCCCTGATTTTTCATCAAAGATATTTTTATTTTAAGATATAATCATTCATTTAAGAATACTATCCATGTATAAGAAACTCCCCTATTTTTGGGTTGGGTTGTTTTACCTCTGAGCGGCACTTTTTTGCACACCATGGGCTAAATGGCCAGGTCACATGGACCCCCAAGGCTCAGAGAAGGTTGGGGGAGAGGACCCACTGGAACAGCTGTTGGGAGACAGATGGTAGCCTCCCGTCAAGGCCATCCAGCGTGTTCTTTAACGTGCACAGGGTATGGCTCTCCCGCACACGGGACCACGGCTTAACGTCCCATCCGACGGACGGCGGCCTTTCCAAGCCCATCGATGTCCCCTACTGACCGTGGGCATGGCGGGGAATTTTTGCGGAGATAAATCTCAACGCTGACCCAGCTGGGACTCGAACCTGGGAACTACAGATTACGAGCCTGGCGCGCTACCGACTGAGCCACCCATATTTTTGGGACCCAATTTTTTGGTAAAAATATTTTCCTTATACACGTTGAAATACGGTAGTATGCGAAAAACTGCAGTTTAGAGTTAAAACAACCCAGTAAACAACAATCCAAAAGATCTAATAGAATTCCAGACCGCTGTTCGTGTCAACTAAACGATCCTTACCGTGCTGTCTCATTCATCAGAATTTATCTTTTTTTCCTGTGACCGTTCAAACGAAACAGTTTCCACACAGCACGAATGACCTGCTCACAAACCGAAATGATGCTCATATATCGTTTGATAGGTCAGTCGGCCTCGTTTGCACCAACAACATCAGTGGCTTGGTTTCTTTCCTCTTTTCAAAAGTTCTAGATCTCTTTCTGCTTTGGATGGGGTCAGAAGAACGGCATCTCTTTCTAATAGTAGGACGGGGGTGGATCATTCGGTAGCGAGCCAGGCTCGTAATCTGCAATTCCCAGGTTCAAGTCCCACCTGGGCCAGCGTTGAGATTTTTCTCCGCAAAACTCCCCGTCTTGCTCTCAGTCAGTAGAGGACACCGATGGGCTCGGAAAGAAGCCGTCCATCGGATGGAATATCGGATCACAAACCATGGGGGGCGGGGGGGGACTCAGTCGGTAGCGCGCCAGGCTCGTAATCTGTAGTTTCCAGGTTCGAGTCCCAGCTGGGGCAGCGTTGAGATTTATCTCCTCAAAATTCTCCGCCCTGCCCACGGTCAGTAGGGGACACCGATGGGCTTGGAAAGGCCGCCGTCCGTCGGATGGGACGTTAAGCCGTGGTCCCGTGTGTGGGAGAGACATACCCTGTGCACGTTAAAGAACACGCTGGATGGCCTTGACGGGAGGCTACCATCTGTCTTCCAACCGCTGTTCCAGTGGGTCCCTTCCCCCAACCTTCTATGAGCCTTCGGGGTCTATGTGACCTGGCCATTTAGCCCATGGTGTGCAAAAAAGTGCCGCTCAGAGGTAAAACAACCCAACCCAACCCGGAAACCGTGGTTCCGTGTGCGGGAGAGCCCATACCCTATGCACGTTAAAGAACACGCTGGATGGCGTTGACTGGAGGCTACCATATGTCTCCTAACCACTGTCGAGTGGGTCCCTTCCCCCCAACCTTCTTCCCTTGGGGTCCTTGTAACGTGCTATTTAGCCCATTGTGTGCGAAAAAGTTCAGCTCAGAGGTAAAACAATCCGACCTCAACTAGAAAGACTTCGAAATGAAGTTTCAGTTTTAACATTATTCCTAATGCCTTAATACATTTAAGGTCACCCGAAAAACACGAAGGCACAAAGCCGTAAGCAATGTCCACCTCTTTTCTGGATATTGATCCGTCGAGGTTCACTTCTTGCTACTCACGCAAGTAACACAGCGAGCAACGTTGACGAACCGTGCCACACGTGTCGGCTCTCACATCATCCGATCAGAACTCTTATTTTCTCAGGCTCTCCTCTGTCAACACTTCGTCCCTGCATTCCCATCTCAAACCTCTCTACGAGGTGCAAGGCACGAAATGCAGAGGCAGCAGAGCCAGTGATGGGAAAACTTTCGTTTTTATACGTCAGCGGTTAATGGCAAACTCTTCACGTTCTTATAATTCCGGTCAGGCACGGAGACAGAGCTGGTGAGGCTCGAATCTTTCCCCTCCTGATATTTTAGGAAGGTAAAAGAAAAATGGCTGAAATTTAAGAAACGAAGTTTGTGTTTTCATATGCTTTAAAGTCTTCATTTCTTCTTCTGTTATATTTAATTATCAACTTTAAGTAAATAAAAATAGAAAACTAGTGACATGAATTTGATCTTGTTTCGAAAGATGGGTTGTGTTGTTTTACCTCTGAGCGGAACTTTTTGCACAACGTGGGCTAAATGGCCAGGTCACATGGACCCCGAAGGCTCAGAGAAGGTTGGGGAAAGAGACCCACTGGAACAGCTGTTGGGAGACAGATGGTAGCCTCCCGTCAAGGCCATCCAGCGTGTCCTTTAACGTGCACAGGGTATGGTTCTTCCGCACACGGGAGCACGGCTGTCACGTGACACGAAGGTTGCCAGATAGATAATTTCTAAAAAAATCGTTGCCAGATATTTTTTTCTGAATTCTGTAATCAACCATGGTGTTCGGATACTTTTTTGAGCGACTGTACCATCTAACTCCTTACAACAGGCATGTGGAACCCCTTCTCTGAGTCTTTGGAATCCTTGTCACCTGGCCATTTAGCCCATTGTGTGCAAAAAGTGATGCTAAGTGGTAAAAACAACGGAATCTTAAGAAGCACAAAACTTCATTGTCAAAGTTCCGGGTTGGGTTGTTTTACCTCTGAGCGACACTTTTTTGCACACCATGGGCTAAATGGCCAGGTCACATGGACCCCGAAGGCTCAGAGAAGGTTTGGGGAGGGGACCCACTGGAACAGCTGTTGGGAGACAGATGGTAGCCTCCCGTCAAGGCCATCCAGCGTGTTCTTTAACGTGCACAGGGTATGTCTCTCCCGCATACAGGGCCACGGCTTAACGTCCCATCCGACGGACGGCGATCTTTCCAAGCCCATCGGTGTCCCCTACTGAGCGTGGGCAGGGCGGGGAATTTTGCGGAGATAAATCTCAACGCTGACCCAGCTGGGACTCGAACCTGGGAACTACAGATTACGAGCCTGGCGCGCAAACCGACTGAGCCACCCCCGCCCCATTCGACAAAGCGACGCACTGAATATGGAAAAGAAATGCCTCGATATGACTTCGATAGTGAGCACTGTCATCTGACCTCTCGCTCAAGACAACAATGCATTATGGATAGAGTGCTTCGCCAGCTATGTGTTGTTTACTCTATGGATGAAAAATGTGGTTTAACACTTTGATATGGGAAAAATGAATGTTTTTCACATTGTGTTGAAGCGAATCAGCTTTGGGTTGGGGCGCATTAAGTGTGGGGGGGAGGGTTGTTAATTAGGACTCTTGATGAAACTGGTGACAGAGTAGGATTGGTGACAAACAGAGAAAACTAAAGTGATGAAAACTGATCAGATAGATGGTGCTTCTGTTGTTAAGGAATAAAAAATCATGTACAATCGCTCAAAAAGTATCCGAACACCATGGTTGATTACAGAATTCAGAAAAATATCTGGCAACTTTTTTTTAGAAATTAGTGATCTGGCAACCTTCGTGTCACGTGACACGAAGGTTGCCAGATCACTCATTTCTAAAAAAATCGTTGCCAGATATTTTTTCTGAATTCTGTAATCAACCATGGTGTTCGGATACTTTTTTGAGCGACTGTACTATAATTTCAAAAAGAAACCAGCTATTGTTTTCGCGTTCAACCAATTTTTACGATTGCTTTTAGTTTCAAATTCCAGTGTTTTTCATCATTGTTTAACTTTCAGCCTTTTTTTCATCATTATTTTCCCTTTCAACATATTTTTACCATAAAATTGTTTCACTTTCGACATTTATTTTTCACTGTTGTTTCCACTTTCGACATTTATTTTTCACTGTTGTTTCCACTTTCGACATTTATTTTTCACTGTTGTTTCCACTTTCGACATTTCCCCCCATTGTTTTCCCTTTAACATTTTTTCACCATTGTTTTCAATTTCAATATTTTTTCGCTGCAGATTCAACTTTTCCGTTCTCAGAGATGAATAAAAAAATATTTTTGGATTGGAGATATTGAAGAAATATTAAGATCCGCAATTTTAAACGCATATTGCAAACGATCTTTTAATGCTTGGAAATTTAAATTTTGATGGTGGAGTATGAAGATCAAGAGATTTGCATTAACAGCAACCCCCCCCCCTCTTTACCTGGGGCGGGGGTGGCTCAGCCGGTAGCGCGCCAGGCTCGTAGTCTGTAGTTCGCAGGTTCGAGTCGTAGCTGGGTCAGCGTTGAGATTTATCTCCGCAAAATTCCCCGCCCTGCCCACGGTCAGTAGGGGACACCGATGGACTTGGAAAGGCCGCCGTCCATCTGATGGGACGTTAAGCCGTGGCCCAGTGTGCAAGAGAGCCACACCCTGTGCACATTAAAGAACACGCTGGATGGCCTTGACGGGAGGCTACCATCTGTCACCTAATAGCTGTTCCAGTGGGTCCCCTCCCTCAACCTTCTCTGAACCTTCGGGGTCCATGTGACCTGGCCATTTAGCCTATGGTGGGCAAAAAAGTGCCCCTTAGAGGTAAAACAACTCAACAACCCGTCTCTTTACCCCCAGGGATCTGTAAGACAAAAAAAATTTTCCGTTTTAAGAAATAAATTAGAAATTATTGCATTTTCTCAATCATCCATTAGTTCGAATTTTCACTGTTGGTACAGTCGCTCAAAAAAGTATCCGAACGCTATAGTTGATTACAGAATTCAGAAAAAATATCTGGCAACTTTTTTAGAAATTAGTGATCTGGCAACCTTCGTGTCACGTGATTACAGAATTCAGGAAAAATATCTGGAGCGTGTACAGCAACTGTACACGCTCCAGTTACCGTTCACAGCAAACTCGAGCGTGTGCAATTACTGCATACGCTCCAGTTTGCTGTGAACGGTAACTGCACACGCTCAATATTTCCGTGAGTGAGCCCACACGATCTAGTATCAAAATAATATGACCACCTACAGTCGCTCAAAAAAGTATCCGAACACCATGGTTGATTACAGAATTCAGAAAAAAATATCTGGCAACGTTTTTTTTAGAAATTAGTGATCTGGCAACTTTCGTGTCACGTGATACGAAGGTGACACGAATGTTACCAGATCACTAATTTCTAAAAAAAAACGTTGCCAGATATTTTTTCTGAATTCTGTACTCAACCGTAGTGTTCGGTTACTTTTTTGGGCGACTGTACAAAGTCAAAACAAAATATAGAAACTTTCTTCTGTTTCGAAAAGGAACATTTATTATTCACCAGAGCTGATAAATATTCTTCTGGTTATTCTTCCACCGCCATTTATTTTATTCCCTCCACTCCCCATGTCCTGGACAATATTTTCGGGCTACGTGCCAGCAGAAAATGAAACATTTGGAAACAACTCTTGGGAGACGTTGAGCTCTCACCAACCTGTCGGAGTTTAAAAAGAAACTTTCAGAAGTGTTGAACCTGTCACCATTTCTTCGATGCTTCAAGTTTCGAAGTTTCACGGGGAATTTGTTGCAATAAATTTGAACGATGTGTACAGTCTATTGTTTCGTACTTTACATAGCCAAACATTTCTGAACATTTCCATGACATGGTGTGAAAATGAAAAGTCACATTCAGAGCTCTCTAACTTTTAAAATAAGCCCTTTTATTCTCCTAAATCTTTCTAATTCTCGATTTTAAACAATATTCTTTTAGTATTGAAAGATTTAAGTTGGGTTGTTTTACCTCTGAGCGACATTATTTTTGCACAAAATGGGCTAAATGGTCAAGTCACAAGGACTCCAAGAACGGTTGGGAGCCCACGGAGCAGCTTTGGGAGACAGATGGTTACCGTATCAGCAAGTTGTTTAACGTACATAGGGTATGGATATACTGCACACGGACCACGACTTAACGCCCCATCCTACGGAGGGCAGCCTTTCCAAGCTCATCAGCATCCTCTACTGTCGTTTATTTTAATAAGCAGTTGTTGTGGCAATTATAATTTTTGTTTAATGGGATTTTGAAATAAACTGTTTTATAATCAGTCACGCTATGTTTAAATGCTTCATGCGCCTCAACTCTTTAAATATCACACGAATGTTGTTGGAAAACGAGAATTGGAAAGATTTGAGTCAGATCTCTAGTTTATCTCCAGTGGAATTTTTCCCTAAAAAGCTTATATTCGTAGTTAGGGAACTCTGAATGTGATTTTCAACATTTCAGTTAGTATGGAAGCATACGAAAACGGTTTGTGTCATAGTATCGTGAATATTCCATTTCCAAGCAGTACTGAAAATGGATTTTATTTCTTGCCGGGTGGTTAGCGCATTGAACTACTGATCTAAGGGACCTGGGTTCGAGTCCCGGGTAAAGCATAGATGTTTGTGTTGTTTTTCTGCTGAGGGCTCTTGTCAGACCTCTGTGGCAAGCAGCTGCTTGAGGGGATATTTATTTTTCAAATAAATTTTCATAGTATTACGTTTCAAAGCATAACTAGTGTGAAAAATCACAAACAGGAGGACATTCCGCTGAAGTCATCTTACAGCGGTAATAAAATGACGTTGTGGTGACGAGCGCGGAGTTGGGTTGGGTTGTTTTACCTCTGAGCGGCACTTTTTAACACACCATGGGCTAAATGGCCAGGTCACAAGGACCCCGAAGGCTCAGAGAAGGTTGGGGGAGGGGACCCACTGGAGCAGCTGTTTGGAGACAGATGGTAGCCTCCCGTCAAGGCCATCCATCGTGTTCTTTAACGTGCACAGGGTATGGCTTCCCGCACACGGGGCCACGGCTTAACGTCCCATCCGACGGACGGCAGCCTTTCCAAGCCCATCGGTGTCCCCTACTGACCGTGGGCGGGGAGTTTTGCGGAGATAAATCTCAACGCTGACCCAGCTGGGACTCAAACCTGGGAACTACAGATTACGAGCCTGGCGCGCTACCGACTGAGCCATCCCCGCCCAACGAGCGCGGAGAAAGTTGAGGAAAGAATACCCCCTATGTGACCCAGTATTTTCTGTTTTTATGCCAATGTTTTCCGCAAATAGCGAATGAATTAGGAGTTTTTAATGTGAAAGAAATATTAATATACCTAAATACTTGCTGATTCAGTTGTATTCGCGAATTTCAGCCTTATTAAAAATAATTATATTTATTATAATTAAATTATAAATATTATTATATTAAAAATAATTATAATAATAAGACGTAACGTTGTTATCTAGTGTAATGTTTTTAAAATGAAATTAATTCTTAAAATACTGTATACGAAAATTTTTTTAGAAAGAAAAATAAACTTTCGTTTAAATTTTAATCACTGAGATTGCCTATTCAAACCCCAGATTTCAAAATAAAAGGGATTTTTTTTTTCGAGTTGTTTTGGTCATCCGATTTAGTCAGGTATTTTCGGGCAATTGGGTTGGGTTGTTTTACCTCTGAGCGGCACTTTTTTGCACACCGTGGGCTAAATGGCCAGGTCACATGGACCCTGAAGGCTCAGAGAAGGTTGGGGGAGGGGACCCACTGGAACAGCTGTTGGGAGACAGATGGTAGCCTCCCGTCAAGGCCATCCAGCGTGTTCTTTAACGTGCACAGGGTATGGCTCTCCCGCACACGGGGCCACGGCTTAACGTCCCATCCGACGGACGACGACCTTTTCAAGTCCATCGGTGTCCCCTACTGACCGTGGGCAGGGCGGGGAATTTTGCGGAGTTAATCTTCAACGCTGACCCAGCTGGAACTCGAAGCTGCTACCGACTGAACCACCCCAGCCCTAGAGAATTCGGGATAGGTTCCCTGATTTCCATTTTAGGTACCCTTGTTCCAGATTTAATTGACTCAAGTCCCGGAATCTCCAGAAATTCATCATCAATGCTTTTCACAGAACGAAAATGTCAAAGCTGCAATGACTTCATGATCTGGAACGAAGAAGAGAAGCTTTGAATTGGATTGGATTGTTTTACCTCTGAGCAGCACTTTTTTGCACACCATGGGCTAAATGGCCAGGTCACATGGACCCCGAAGGCTCAGAGAAGGTTGGGGGAGGGGACCCACTGGAACAGCTGTTGGGAGACAGATGGTAGCCTCCCGTCAAGGCCATCCAGCGTGTTCTTTAACGTGCACCGGGTATGGCTCTCCCGCACACGGGGCCACGGCTTAACGTCCCATCCGACGGACGGCGGCCTTTCCAAGCCCATCGGTGTCCCCTACTGACCGTGGGCAGGGTGGGGAATTTTGCGGAGATAAATCTCAACGCTGACCCAGCTGGGAACTACAGATTGCGAGCCTTGCGCGCTACCGACTGAGCCACCCCACCCCACCCCAGGGAAGCTTTGAAACTTTCACTGTTTTGACTGGGATAACCAGCTGTGTAACTTTAATGGAGAATCCTTCGAAAACTTTGAAAGGATTGCAAGCGAAGAGTTCAGCAATTGAAGCAGATGAGAAAATCGCAACAGTGGTCTTGTTGTTGAGTTTTTTGAGCTATGCTAATATTTGGAACACCAAAATTATCCACAAGAGTTCTGACAACTTTATCAAAGTAGAGATCATCATGTATTATCTTAAATGAAAGCTTAAGTCGATCATCTTTAGTTAAATCCATTTTAAGCACTTAAAGTCGAATCAAAACACGTCTTATGACCTTGAAATCCCGAGAGAGAGCCCAGCGCAAATAGCAACCAAAAAAATGCATTGCATGTGCTGCCCGATAGGCGATCACAACCCTTTCTAAAATCCATTAACTCAGCTAAGTAAATTTAAACAGCCTTAAGTTTAGGGGCTGCAATGGATTTGTATTTACAGAGTAACAGGTCAGAGACAAGTTCAGATATCAGTTGCAATTGTTTTTCGTCTTCTTTACTATATCTTAGAGCAGATTTTCTCTTACTTTTGATCGATTGGCTCTTTACACGAGCACCAAATGATAAGAAAATCATGTGGCGCCATCTATGAGGAAAAAAAGTAGATTTATTAAAATAAAGCATTTAACGACAATTTTAAGCAAAATCGTAAACATAATTATTTTTACAAAATTTAATTTATTCATTAACTTTTTAACAGTTCTAATCCTCTTGTTGATTTTCTATTAAGACACCCAGCATGCTATTGAAAGACCTGGGTTCAAATTCCAGTCGGGACAACCAATTTATTTCAACTCCTTATTTCAAGTGGTCCTTGTCTACAGGACTTATCCCGTGATAATTTATTAAAAAAAAAATAAATACCCCCTCAAGCAGCTGCTTGCCACAGAGGTCTGACAGGCTAGCAGATAAGAGTTTGAACACGAATTGTTTTAGTTAAACTATAATATTCAATTTTGCTTACAAATTGTCAAAAAAAATTAATAGGAACAGTTCATTTTTATTATGATTTCAAACTTTAAATAAGAGTATTATACATTTTATAATTATTTTTTTTTCAGACATCCTCTCATTAATGTATAAAAAATCAGCATTTATAATGATTTTACTCAAAAATGCTAACATCTTATCATTTTAACTTAAGATAAAACTAAATTGAAGACTCGACAGCAAATTTCTTGTTGAAATTCAGTGAATAAATGATCAGGTCACAAGGACCCCAAGGGCTCAGAGAAGGTTGAGGAAAGAATACCCACTGGAACAGCTGTTGGGAGGCAGATGGTTGCCTCCTGTCTAGGCCATCCAGCTTGTTTCTCTGAACTGCTATTAGTCAGCATGTGAAAGCTTTCCCTTCCAGTGGGTATTTTTTCCTCTGGGTATTTTCTTCTTTTCCCTTCCAGTGGGTATTCAGTACAGCAACTGTACACGCTCCAGTTACCGTTCACAGCAAACTGGAGCGTGTGCAGTAACTGCACACGCTCCAGTTTGCTGTGAACGGTAACTGCACACGCTCAATATTTCCGTGAGTGAGCCCACACGATCTAGTATCAAAATAATATGACCACCTACAGCCGCTCAAAAAAGTATCCGAACACTATGGTTGATTACAGAATTCAGAAAAAATATCTGGCAACGTTTTTTTTTTAGAAATTAGTGATCTGGCAACCTTCGTGTCACGTGATTACAGAATTAAGGAACAATATCTGGAGCGTGTACAGCAAACTGGAGCGTGTACAGTTACTGCACACGCTCCAGTTTGCTGTGAACGGTAACTGCACACGCTCAATATTTCCGTGAGTGAGCCCACACGATCTAGTATTAAAATAATATGATCACCTACAGTCGCTCAAAAAAGTATCCGAACACCATGGTTGATTACAGAATTCAGAAAAAATATATGCCAATGATTTTTTTTAGAAATTAGTGATCTGGCAACCTTCGTGTACGTACACGAAGGTTGCCAGATCACTAATTTCTAAAAAAATCGTTGCCAGATATTTTTCTGAATTCTGTAATCAACCATAGTGTTCGGATATTTTTTTGAACGACTGTACACGGGTCACGGTTTGGAAAGACCGCCATCCGATGGACTGTGACCTTTACCAAGCCCATCAGTGTCCCCTACTGACCGTGGGCCGGGCGGGGAGTTTTGCGGAGATAAATCTCAACGACTGACCAAGCTGGGACTCGAACCTGGGAACTACAGATTACGAGCCCGGCGCACTACCGACTGAGCCATCCTCGACAGATTGACGCGCTACCGACTGAGCCGTCCCCAACCCCTAATAAAACAGCCAAAACACGAATGAAAGTTCAGAAGTTTATAGCTGAAATACGCTTCTTTTAGCTCTTCAGCGAGAGTGAGAGGAGAGTTGTTGGGTTGGGTTGTTTTACCTCTGAGTGGCACTTTTTTGCACACCATGGGCTAAATGGCCAGGTCACATAGACTCCGAAGTATCAGAGAAGGTTGGGGGAGGGGACCCACTGGAACAGCTGTTGGGAGATAGATGGTAGCCTCCCGTCAAGGCCATCCAGCGTGTTCTTTAACGTGCACAGGGTATGGCTCTCTCGCACACGGGGCCACGGCTTAACGTCCCATCCGACGGACGGCGGCCTTTCCAAGCACATCGGTGTCCCTTACTGACCGTGGGCAACGCGGGGAATATATGTGAGAGGAGAGAGAGACGTTATTAACGCAAAAATAATCAATTTGTGATAAAAATCCGAATTTCATCACGGCACAAGCTAAAAGGTCATGTAAGGTATACCCTATCAGTTTCTTGCGACATTCGATTGCCTACGTGAAGCGTTCGCCGTTCAATTTCAAATAATGCGTGATGAGGGAAACATCAGCTATCAGATTCTGTCGTTAACCAGGTGCATCAGTATCGTGTGTGGGTTTGGCATCTCTTACCCTAGGGATCAGAATCCGATTGCATCCCTTGAACGACCGACAGCATCAGAAAAATGATATTCAAAAGCAGACAATGCAAAATTTGAGTAAGATGCCAGGTGAACCGTTTTATCAGCGATGTTGCAAAACGGATCACAAACAGAAATTGATCTAGTGTCCTAATTATGAGCAGAATGAGATGATTTTTGCATATCGATATCACTGATAGAACCTTTGGTGAAAAACATTGCGGATTAATGCCAAGAACAATACTGTTGAAGGTACAGTCGCTCAAAAAAGTATCCGAACACCATGGTTGATTACAGAATTCAGGAAAAATATCTGGCAACGATTTTTTTAGAAATTAGTGATCTGGCAACCTTCGTGTCACGTGATTACAGAATTCAGGAAAAATATCTGGAGCGTGTACAGCAACTGTACACGCTCCAGTTTGCTGTGAACGGTAACTGCACACGCTAAATATTTCCGTGAGCGAGCCCAGACGATCTAGTATCAAAATAATATGACCACCTACATACAGTCGCTCAAAAAAGTATCCGACACCATGGTTGTTTACAGAATGCAGAAAAAATATGCGGCAACGATTTTTTTAGAAATTAATGATCTGGCAATCACAAAGTGAAATGACAAGGTATGCTGTGACTTACCTATAGATCAGTGGTTCTCAACCTTTTATGCTTCACGTACCCCCTGGAAATGTGCATGTAACTGGCGTACCCCTTATGTAGATAGACAAAACTATAGTTATAGTATAACAATGGGAATAAAATAAAACATATATATCAGTGGTTCTCAACCTTTTATGCTTCACGTACCCCCTGGAAATGTGCATGTAACTGGCGTACCCCTTATGTAGATAGATAAAACTATAGTTATAGTATAACAATGGGAATAAAATAAAACATATATATCAGTGGTTCTCAACCTTTTATGTTTCACGTAATCCATGGAAATGTGTATGTAACTGGCGTACCCCTTATATAGATAAATAAAACTACAGTTATAGTATAATAATGCCAACTTAGCGACTTTTTTACTAGATCTAGCGAACTTTGAGCTCTCACGGTATGCCCCAAAAATTTTTACTGCGTACCCCACGTTGAGAACCCCTGCTATAGACAGTCAGAAAATCAATTTTCATGCATTTTCGTGCGTTTTCCATATTTATGGTTAGGAAACTCAATGGCAAAGGTAAACGTGAGACTTTCGCCTAACCTTTAGACACAAATCCAACAAAATAGTGTATGTCTTACCTCTAAATAGAGGGGCGGGGGTGGCTCAGTCGGTAGCGCGCCAGGCTCGTAATCTGTAGTTCCCAGGTTCGAGTCCCAGCTGGGTCAGCGTTGAGATTTATCTCCGCAAAATTCCCCTCCCTGCCCACGGTCAGTAGGGGACACCGATGGGCTTGGAAAGGCCGCCGTCCGTCGGATGGGACGCTAAGCCATGGCCACTATATGGAGAGCCATACCCTGTGCACGTTAAAGAACACGCTGGATGGCCTTGACGGGAGGCTACCATCTGTCTCCCAACAGCTGTTCCAGTGGGTCCCCTCCCCCAATCTTCTCTGAGCCTTCGGGGTCCATGTGACCTGGCCATTTAGCCCATGGTGTGCAAAAAAGTGCCGCTCAGAGGTAAAACAACCCAACCTCTAAATAGTCATCAAAATCAAAGCTCAAGGTGGGTGTCACTTTTAGGTATTAATTATCTTCGGATGGTAAACAACAATCAAAGGTCAAAGTAAGTGTGTGCTATTTACCCTTACTAATAAACTCAAAGTTCAAGGACTGTGCGATTCGCTTTATATCAGGTCCTTCCAATCTAAATTTAGTGAAGAGCTACCAAAAGAAAAATATTTTTAATGGGCTTCAGGAAATCTTTTCTGCTTATAAACGAAACATACATTTGTAATGAGTAATGAATTGAGAAAAAATATTTTGAAGCAACTAAGAAAAAATATTTTGAAGGAATCAAGAAAATGTTTTTGATTAAAAAACAAAAATAGACGTTTTTAATGAGTACGGTGAATTGGCAAAATGGTTTTGCAATGCTCCTAAAAAGGCTTGGTTAAACAAATTACAGGAAATGAGCACAATTCAGCACACTAATTGAAATTAAAATTAAATAAGATTTTTATTTTTAATACCTAGTAAATTCCCTCTACATCTCACTCTGTAAACTTAGTGATCTCCACTGCTCCAATTTTCACAGATTTGATTCCAGATTTCTACGTAATGTTCCAGTAACTTCTTTTAATTTAAATCCTGATTTTTAAACAAAATTGGTTGGTTGGTTGGTTGTTTTACCTCTGAGCGGCACTTTTTTGCACACCATGAGCACTTTTTTGCACACCATGGCCAGGTCATAAGGACTCCGAAGGCTCAGAGAAGGTTGGGGGAGGAGACCCACTGGAACAGCTGTTGGGAGACGGGTGGTAGTTTCCCGTCAAGGACATCCAGCGTGTTCTTATATACAGTGATTTTTACAATGAGCCGATGATTTGTGACAGGCCTGCTTTAGACAGTCGTAAAATCAAAGGACCAAATAAGTATTTTAGATGAAACTTTCGAAATCAAATGGCCGTGACAAAACCCAATGACCTTTCCATGACGTGACAAAATCCAATGGCCTTTTGAATAGCCAACATTTCTATTACGTGTGCAAGAAACGAAACATTGAAATTCAGTTGAAATAAAAAATGCTTTCAGACCTCTAATCATCCTTGAATAACAAAAAATCAACCCCATATAGATTATCAAAACCAAATTGTTACATAATAAAATTGAATGACGAAACAAACTCTTTCCGAACATAAATCATCTTTCCAGTGACAGCTTTCTGAATGTAAAAACTCATCAGATATTTCCTTTAGAAAAAAAAAATTAAATTTCTTAAAAGAAACAAAAACGTAGAAGTTTCAATGAAAGATAAAACTCTCTCTCTCAAAAACGATTCTCATTCACCTTTGCCGAGGGTGAAACTTCAGAGAATACTGGAACACTAAAGCATAGATAGGAGAAAAAAGTTGTGTGAAAAAGTTTCTATTCTGTCTGCTTCGGAAAGCAGAGCTATTTACTATTCTTCTGAGGGAAGAATAATTGATGGAATGGGTCGAGAACTATGCGGAGAAAGACTCTAGAGCTTCAAGGAATGGGGCGAGGGTGGCTCAGGCGTCGGTAGCGCGCCAGGCTCGTAATCTGTAGTTCCCAGGTTCGAGTCCCAGCTGGGTCAGCGTTGAGATTTATCTCCGCAAAATTCCCCGCCCTGCCCACGGTCAGTAGGGGACACCGATGGGCTTGGAAAGGCCGCCGCCCGTCGGATGGGACGTTAAGCCGTGGTCCCATGTGTAGAGAGACATACCCTGTGCACGTTAAAGAACACGCTGGATGGCCTTGACGGGAGGCTACCATCTGTCTCCCAACAGCTGTTCCAGTGGGTCCCCTCTCTGAGCCTTCGAGGTCCATGTGACCTGGCTATTTAGCCCATGGTGTGCAAAAAGTTCCGCTCGGAGGTAAAACAACCCAACCCTTTGCCGAGGGTGAAACTCCAGAGAATACTGGCACACTAGAACATAGATAGGAGAAAAAAGTTGTGTGAAAAAGTTTCTATTCTGTCTGCTTCGGAAAGCAGAGCTATTTACTATTCTGAGGGAAGAATAATTGATGGAATGGGTCGAGAACTATGCGAAGAAAGACTCTAGAGCTTCAAGGAATGGGGCGAGGGTGGCTCAGTCGGTAGCGCGCCAGGCTCGTAATCTGTAGTTCCCAGATTCGAGTCCCAGCTGGGTCAGCGTTGAGATTTATCTCCGCAAAATTCCCCGCCCTGCCCACGGTCAGTAGGGGACACCGATGGGTTTGGAAAGGCCGCCGTCAGTCGGATGGGTGTTAAGCCGTGTGCGGGAGAGCCATACCCTGTGCACGTTAAAGAACACGCTGGATGGCCTTGACGGGAGGCTACCATCTGTCTCCCAACAGCTGTTCCAGTGGGTCCCCTCCCCCAACCTTCTCTGAGCCTTCGGGGTTCATGTGACCTGGCTATTTAGCCCATGGTGTGCAAAAAAGTTCCGCTCAGAGGTAAAACAACCCAACCCTTTGCCGAGGGTGAAACTCCAGAGAATACTGGCACACTAGAACATAGAAGGAGAAAAAAGTTGTGTGAAAAAGTTTCTATTCTGTCTGCTTCGGAAAGCAGAGCTATTTACTATTCTGAGGGAAGAATAATTGATGGAATTGATCGAGAACTATGCGGAGCAAGACTCTAGGGCTTCAAGGAATGCGTTTCTTTCCTCCTCGTTGTCTTTAGGGTTGTCTGAACAAAGGAAATTTCCATTATTCGACGTGACAGAAACGCAGAGGTGGAGACTGGGAGATTTCTTAGGAATGTAAACGACCAAATTGGGTCGACGACGATGTTCACGTGGAGGAAACAGTAAGAATTCGTTATTGATATGATAAGAATTTAAAACAATTAAATGTGAATGAAAAATAAGGGAGTGTAAAATTCTGACAGCAATGAGTATATTTTTCTTTAAGAGTTTAGAATAAGAGAGACCTGCTAGGTTGAAAATTATCAACCTATTCGCACTCGCAAAATCTTATTTGAAAATCTTGATCAGAATCCGGGTTTTGTTGGCTGCTTAAAAACCGTTGAGGTTTAGAAAATGCTTGATGCCCGATGTATACTTGCGAGTAAAAGAAATAGTACTAATGGTTTATTAATGATTAATAATTAACTGAAAAAACATACTTTTATTAAAACATAAGTCTGTTCGAAAAAATTTCCTTAATAAGACAGCATATGTAAATGCAAACCTTATTGAATTAGACAAAAATTGACTTAAATTTTACTTTAGAAAATTTTCAAGAGTTTATTTTGTTCTTCTAATTTCAATTATCGGTGATTATGGGAATATGGAAAGATTTTTATTTTTAATACCTAGTAAATTCCCTCTACATCTCACTCTGTAAACTTAGTGATCTCCACTGCTCCAATTTTCACAGATTTGATTCCAGATTTCTACGTAATGTTCCAGTAACTCTTTTAATTTAAATCCTGCTTTTTCAACAAAAGTTGGTTGGTTGGTTGTTTTACTTCTGAGCGGCACTTTTTTGAACACCATGAGCTAAATGGCCAGGTCATAAGGACCCCGAAGGATCAGAGAAGGTTGGGGGAGGAGACCCACTGGAACAGCTGTTGGGAGACGGGTGGTAGTTTCCCGTCAAGGCCATCCAGCGTGTTCTTTAACGTGCACAGAGTATGGCTCTCCCACACTCGGGGCCACGGCTTAACGTCCCATCCGACGGACGACGGCCTTTCCAAGCCCATCGGTGTCCCCTACTGACCGTGGGCAGGGCGGAGAGTTTTATGGAGATAAGTCTCAACGCTGACTCAGCTGGTACTCGAACCTGGGAAATTTCAACAAAAGAAAAGATCGCTTATTTCACATACCTTTTTTAAAATTGTGACGCTACCCCAATGCAATTTTTCAAAGTGAATATCATCTATGGATTTTTAAGGTCGTTTGCTCTTCCTATTATAAAATAGATATTCCCTCAAGAAACTGCTGCTCCATAGAGTTCCTACAGGAGCTTGTCGGTTCAATAATCCATTAAGATTACCTCAAGAAACTTTTTCTCTCATGCCAGCCATTGAATAATGCAACAATTCCTGTATATCTTATGAATTACGAGATTTTATCCAGTTAAGATCAATTTTTTTTCCTCTGTGTTATCCGCATTAACATCAATCTTTTAATCGCCGAGAGCTTTTAAATGCGGATAACCGCGAATATTATGGGGCGGAGGTGGCTCAGTCGGTAGCGCGCCAGGCTCGTAATCTGCAGTTCCCAGAGTTCCCAGGTTCGAATCCCAGCTGGGGCAGATTATTCTGAGGTTACATATTTTTTTATCTCCGCAAATTTACCTGCCCTGCCCACGGTCAGTAGGAAACACCGATGGGCTTGGATAAGGCCGCCGTCCGTCGGATGGGATGTTAAGCCGTGGCTCCGTGTGTTGGAGTGCCATACCTTGTGCACTTTAAAGAACACACTGGATTACCTTAACGGGAGGCTACCATCTGTCTCCCAACAGCTGTTCCAGTGTCTCTCCTCTCCCAACCTGCTCTGAGCCCTTGGGGTCCTTGTGACCTGCCATTTAGTCCATTGTACGCAAAAAAATGCTGCTCAGTGGTAAAACAATCCAACTGCCAAAGCCATAAAATATTAAACGAACAGTCAAGTACAAACCTGAGTGTTATTGATTTAGAGTAAATGGAAACTTTTTTCCTTAATAAGACAGCATAGGGTTAATGCGGCCTTCATGGAATTAAGGGAAAGTAAGAAAATACATCTCAAACAATAAGACTAATTAGATATTTACACCCACCATGTGACAAAAGAAGAAGGGTACGACATATGGATTAGGAAACACTTCATTCTCACTGCCAACAACAAAGTTATTAATTCCAGAAAAACGATTTTTCTTAGCTCTCATTACAATCAGAGAGTTATTCTCTTTTTATTATGTAAGACTAATGGAGTAGTGAACAGAATATCTGATTAGAACCGTATATACCCACATCCCTATTAATAATAGATTGGAGAAGACATCTGTAAATATGATCTGAGGATATTTTACCATGTAGATGGAATCATGAATGTCGACTAACGATGCCAAAAGGCTCCTGAAAACCAAAACACCAATTGGAATCGAAGAAATGAACTCGTTAACCATGCCGCTGATCCCAGTTTTGCTCAGGGTGAGAAAGGGGACAAAGATGAACTTGGCAATGCCACTGTCTTCTGGATGAGATGTTAAGACTTGGAAAGCCATATCCTCTGCACGTTAAAGAACAAACTGGATGGCCTTGACGGGAGGCTACCATATGTCTCCTAACAGCCTTCCAGTGAGTCCTCTTCAGTAAGGGGTGGCTCAGTCGGTAGCGCGCCAGGCTCGTAATCTGTAGTTCCCAGGTTCGAGTCCCAGCTGGGTTAGCGTTGAGATTTATCTCCGGGAAAATTCCCCGCCCTGCCCACGGTCAGTAGGGGACACCGATGGGCTTGGAAAGGCCGCCGTCCGTCGGATGGGACGTTAAGCCGTGGCCCCGTGTGCGTGAGAGCCATACCCTGTGCACGTTAAAGAACACGCTGGATGGCCTTGACGGGAGGCTACCATCTGTCTCCCAACAGCTGTTCCAGTGGGTCCCCTCCCCCAACCTTCTCTGAGCCTTCGGGGTCCATGTGACCAAATAACAATGTCAATGATGATAAAAAAAATGATGACAAATGTGATAATTGATCCATTCAGACCATTATGTGCAAAAACTTTCCGCTCAGAGATAAAACAACCCAACACAAAAGTATTTCTTGGATTTTATGTCAACAGTACAATTCTACGTATTTACTATTCATTGATTCTTTTATTAAAAACGCTTTAGAATCTGTGATATTCTTATTAACACCTATATTGAGCAATAATAGAAAGTCGCCGTTCCCTTTCATAGATGGCGCCACTGGCTTTGAAGTCGAGAAGATCTGGAATTTTTAGTCACGATTAGCGGAGAAATGAACTAGCCGGTAATAGTTTAGCTGGTTTAGCGTGTCTGTAATCCCAGGCATGTAAATGGGATGGGAGAAGTGGGTTCGAGCCCATTCTTTAGCACAACTCATTTTTTCGTAAAGATATTTCTGCGTACAGTCGCTCAAAAAAGTATCTGAACACTATGGTTGATTGCAGAATTCCAAAAAAAATATCTGGCAACGATTTTTTTAAAAATTGGTGATCTACGAAGGTTGCCAGATCACTAATTTCTAAAAAAATCGTTGCCAGATATATATATATTTATTCTGCAATCAAGAGTAGTGTTCGGATACTTTTTTGAGCGACTGTATGCAAAATTTTTTCATTATATTACATATATTTTAATAAAATATTGCATTATTTAGAAAATCACATGCGTACAGTGAACCTTCGATTCATAACTTTTAAAGAACGAGAATAGATCAAGAAATGACATGCAGAAGAATGAGGCAAAAAAAGTTTTAAAAAAATTATGAAAACAATCAAATAAGACTCAATTTACACAAAAATTATTGATAAACATTAATTTTGCTAACGAATGCTTATTTCCATAACTAAAATATTCGGCGAACAAGAGGGAGTCATTTATTCGAAATAAAGCAAAATATTACTCTTCACACAAAAGAAATCTCCTTTACTGTTTCTTGGAATTTTAATAAACATCACGAGCCAAAAAATAGTAATAGATATGTATATACAATACACCCAGCGGCTATTGTATTAGGTAGGGATGAGGGTGGGTTGGGGGTTGGCTCAGTCGGTAGCGCGCCAGTCTTGTAATCTGCAGTTCCCAGGTTCGAGTCCACACCTGGGCCACCGTTGCAATTTATCTCCTCTAAACTACCACCAAGTCAGAAAGCGTAATACCGATGGCCTTGGATAGGGCAGTCGTTCGTCGGATAGGACGTTAAGCCGTGACGCTGTGGGCAGAACAGCCATACCCTGTCCACATTAAAGAAAACGTTGATGGCATCCCAATCTTTGTATTTTACCTTTTGATTGGTGTGTCCCACTTGCTTTTGAAACAAAAAAGTGCCGATCAGAGGTAAAGCAACCCAACTCTATTAGGTACAGTCGCTCAAAAAAGTATCCGAACACCATGGTTGACTACAGAATTCAGAAAAAATATCTGGCAACGATTTTTTTACAAATTAGTGATCTGGCAACCTTCGTGTCACGTGATTACAGAATTCAGGAAAAATATCTGGAACGTGTACAGCAATTGTACACGCTCCAGTTACCGTTCACAGCAAACTGGAGCGTGTGCAGTTACTGCACACGCTCCAGTTTGATTTTTTTTTTAGAAATTATTTTTTGATTTTTTTTTTAGAAATTTTTTTTAGAAATTAGTGATCTGGCACTCTTCGTGTCACGTGACACGAAGGTTGCCAGATCACTAATTTCAAAAAAAAATCGTTGCCAGATATTTTTTCTGAATTCTGTAATCAACCATAGTGTTCGGATATTTTTTTGAGCGACTGTATTTTACCTTTTGATTGGTGTGTCCCACTTGCTTTTGAAACAAAAAAGTGCCGATCAGAGGTAAAGCAACCTAACTCTATTAGGTACAGTTCTATGTTACTATCAATAGCAATTCAGATACAGATTTCAGTAATTTCTTAAATAAGCTCTTTGCCCAAAAAAATATGATTGAAGATGTTTTAAAGATCACAACTAAATTATCTAAAACTCGATTTCCAACAATATGCATTCAGTGTTTAAAAAGTTGTGGAAAATGAAACATTTAACTACAATATAATTTTCGGACTTTTATCTAAGTTCAGTACTTCGTATGGTTCTGTAGTTATAATAACAGACTTTTATTTGAAAATACATATATTACGATAGAAATAAAAAAGAAAATCTAAAGATGAAAGCACAAATCTGCTTTTAAACGAAATGGTAAGTGGAAACTCAAAAATAATCTGTGCCACATCTAGTGATGCAGATAAACGATGTTACTATGGCAACAACATCCATCAATGCCAGAACCAGCAGGCAATGTACATTTTTGCTATTGCTATGCATACGAAAAAAGGTACAATATATGTATGATGGGATCTTTCATATACTCTTTGGTTCTTGCTGAACTTCTTTCCGTATGCACTTCATTTTATTCGTTTTGAAGTGAAAATCTTCGTCTGTTTTTCTTTAACAAAACTCTAGTTTCAAAAATCAATTCAACTTTATTTCCTCTAGAAACTTCTTTTACTTTGTGTTCTTTCTAGTTTAACAATATTTCAGTTAGTTAAACGCGATTTTCGGTTGAGTTCTCAAACATAACATTTGGGATGTCAGGAATGAAGAAAAATTAATAATTTGTATAAAACTATTTATTTCGGCACTAGTGCCAATTCGATTAAAATCTAGGACCACACACACACACATAATGGGGTGGCTCAGTCGGTAGCGCGCCAGGCTCGTAATCTGTAGTTCCCAGGTTCAAGTCCCAGCTGGGTCAGCGTTGAGATTTATCTCCGCAAAATTCCCCGCCCTGCCCACGGTCAGTAGGGGACACCGATGGGCTTGGAAAGGCTGCCGTCCGTCGGATGGGACGTTAAGCCGTGGCCCCGTGTGCGGGAGAGGCATACCCTGTGCACGTTAAGAACACGCTGGATGGCCTTGACGGGAGGCTACCATCTATCTCCCAACAGCTGTTCCAGTGGGTCCCCTCCCCCAACCTTCTCTGAGCCTTCGGGAGACATGTGACCTGGCCATTTAGCCCATGGTGTGCAAAAAAGTGCCGCTCAGAGGTAAAACAACCCCACCACATACAGAATTTGATTATGAGATTTATTTTATGTTTTTTTTTGAGATAATTTTCGGGCTTACACTAGCACACACGACTTTAAATTTGGTCTCAAACTAGCACAGACGACTTTCGAATTCGGGCTCAGTCATAATTTCAATTTCCAATATTTCTGGTAATTGTAAAAAACATTTTTTGGCTACAATTTCAAACTTTAATTTCTCTTCAGGAACTATAAAAAAGATTGATTTTTTTTTAAATATTTCTCCTCTTTTATTAATGAATGCTCTTAGCGTTTAGTGCTGTTACTCAACAATTTTTCATTTCTATAAATTATTAGTAGTATTTTTGCCCAAATATCATTAAGATTTTAATTTGGTCTTCAAATCATTACATTTTAAATTTATAATAGCCTATAAATACAAGGAATTAAAAACAATAGTTTAGCAGCGTGAATTTGTATAATATTGTCACCCGCAACTTTTTCCTCTTCGAGGCATACGGTATGAACTTAAAATGTTCCGCGTTTACTAAAATAATTATCTTATCTAGAACTGCATGTCAATAGCTTGATGATCTGACTTCGAAATTTAATGCCTTCAAACAAAAATTTTTGAAAGAGTGGCCGAAAGAAGATTTTAGATTCGAACCAGGAACAATCTACAAGCTAACAATACGCAGTTCCGTATTCTCTAACTGTAGTTGCGACGAGTAAGAGATTTCACATGATTGACCAAGACCCAATTTTTGTTTGAACAATAACAAAAATTTTGAATTTATTTAAATTCAACACTTAACAAAGTTCCACCACTGGCTTATAAAGGTGGATGATTTTACATTACAATTAATTGACTAAGTACTCACTTCATTCAGTTAAGCTTAAGTTCGAACAACACTCACACAAAATAATTAACTTAAAAGTGAAAGTGACAACAAGCAGAGTAAGTTAAATTAAAATAACTTTACCATGTTGAAGTTTCTCCGGAACGAGAACTGTATTCTGTTAAGTTATTGTGATGTGCACACGGCGTAAATTTTCATGAAGCACCCACTCCAGATTTCTCTGATCGTGGTTTTTCCCAAGCAAAGCAAATTTCTTTAAATTTCGCCTAACGTATTTAGGTAAAAGTTTATCATCTCACTAATTTAGGAGATGTCTACATTTACAATTTCCCTCCCTGAAACATGGCCTAAACGTCAGTCCAGTGAATTTCACTAAAGTTGGACTTAGCAAAGATAGCAAAAGAAAGATAGAAAAAGACCAAACCCTGGTCTGTTAGTCTGATCAACCCACACCGAACTGTTCCTCCCGGGTCGAGCGTGACAATATCTTTCTGGCAACCCTGGGAACTCTCGACCAAAAAGGGCCAATCAGAATTGAGCCCTGGGCAAAACCCGACTCCACTTCCATATTTCACAAGTGAGATGGAGCTCTGCTGCCAGCCATCACTCTAATTCCTCTCGAAGGCCAATGTCTGCTTTTGGGCGAGGTGAAATTGTTTCACAAGACACCTCTCGTCTCCGTACATTAGTCAAGTTCCCTCTCGGCAACCAATGTAAACAGATGAAACGGAACCCTGAATGAAATTCGCAACGGAGATGTTGCACCCATTAACCTCCGAAGACATCTCCAGACACAAAGTGGTTGCATCAGGATAGAAATGAAATACAGTATATAAAAAATTAAAATCAATAAAATCAATAAAATCAATAGGTCTGCGACCTATCATTCCTCCCTTCTTAAAAACAAGCCAACACCCTGTGTGTCGTCACTTATTACATTCCGAAATGAAAATTTTGGAGTGGTACCAGGTTTTGAATTTTCGAATAATTCTCTCCATCACAACAATTTTCTGGTTTTCTTTCAAAAAAAAAAACAGCACAAAATTTTGTTGAACTGGTGCTTTCGATTAGAGAAGAATTCCCAGTTTCTTCATGTATCACACAATATTTTCTTTTTTTTTTCATCATTTAAGCACCGGAAACAAAACAAAATGAAAAGTGTGAGTAGAATAATTCCATTTATATATACACACATAAAATTACTCTTAATATCTATTTGTTTATGACAAAATATTCAATGCAAATGTTTAAAACATGGTAACTAACTCTATATATCAATGTCAACTTATAAGCAGAACAATAGCTTATTTATGATAGATGGCAAGATAAATATTGATTACAAGATATAATATACTTTTAATTTATACATCGTAAATATTCGTAATATATATATAGGACAACTTAGATTTGTCTGATCTTACAAGCAGAAAAATCATTTCTCTTCAACTTAGAATAAACCTTACATCAACCATCTTTCCTAGTTTCCATATTCTCAAAATTATCATTAAATTTCAAACTAATACATCGTTAAAAGAAAACAAATCAGTGCACATCTTTCTTATGATTATACAAATGTTCTGTCAAAAATTCTAAAATTTATGTGTTATGTTTACCCTGTTTCCCAAAAAAAAATCTTTTAACTTTATAGCCAGAAAAGAAAAGTGGGGACGGAAAGATTCCACTTCCAGGACTACCATAGAATGATAGCGGGTCCTTCCGTCTTCCTCCCCTGTCCAGACTAGCATCCCATGTCAAAGGGTAAACACAGTTTGCTAAACATCCGTCTGAACCCATGCAGTTTGGGCTTGCTACATGTATAGGGAGACGTCTCCAATCAAAAATGAGCTTGAACATCTGAAAGCGAAACTAGTGAGTGGATTCAAATCCTTACTCATCTTTATCATCCTCACACTCTTCTACCAGAGTTAATTGTCATCACCCCTTTCACAGTCACCGAGACCATTTGATATGGGCCATCGATGTGGTCGGACTTCCACAATCATCCGGCAAATTTATACTCACCCCCTAAGTCGTGTTATTCCCATGTGTTGAATCCTCCAAGAAAGAAGATAAACAAAAATTAATTTCCTTAGAAAAAGAGAGCGAAAGAGTCCTCTTCTAAGCTACTATAAGGCATCATCAAAGTCGAAACCTTATTTCTATTGGCACTGAGCCAAAAATTGCTCCTAAACTTTCCAGCTAATCGAGATGCAGGCAAAGTTCAATTCTTTCCGCACCCGTTACATCATCTCCCGTTACGTCATCTCCGTAGTTTCGTTCCTTACTCTCTCCTCAGCCACAGTGCTGCTGCAGCGTAATACGATCTACCGCGAGTTTACCGATTGACCTGTGCCCTTATCTCGAAGTTGGATCTACGTTCTCTTCATAGACTAATAACATAAATTCAACTCTCCAATATAAATCACTGTCATACACTTTAAACAATTTCTTTAGTTAAATACTTATTTAACTTTGAAGACACACCACATCTCTGACATTCCTCCACTAACTCAAAACAAATGTTTACATAATTTCCAAAATGTTTAATCAATTTCTACTTAAATAAAATTCTACCCTTAGTTAAAAAATAAAAAAAAAATAAATAAATACCCCCTCAAGCAGCTGCTTGCCACAGAGGTCTGACAGGAGCCTGTCAGTTTATATGCCACAGTACCAGATCTGAGAGGATGGCAGGACCTCAGCAGAAAAAATGACATACACACATCCATGCCTAATCCGGGGCTCGAACCCAGGTCCCTTAGATCAGTAGCCAAGCGTGCTAACCACTCGGCCACACAAGTTAATATATTCTTTAACAGTTCTGGCACTTCACCCATTTTTCTCCAGAGACCCTTTCTGTCTCCGTAGACAATTCTTGTTTGCTCGGCTCCTTGCACATCCACAAGAAAAGATTAGCCACCGTTTTTCTCGCAGTTGAAGAAATAGAAGAAGTGAAATTCTGACTAGTTAGTCTAGATGCACCTGCGCGCTTGGCTCAAATGAACTAAGAGTCAGAATGGAAGATTTCACAAGTTGGAAAGAGCTTCTTTTTTTTTGAAGTGGAACCAAAACAATTAGAGAGAAAGTTCATAGTGAAAAAAATATAGTCCTTTCTCTGGTTTTCTCTGAAGTTCTCTAATGCTCATTCAATCGATCTCATTCACACCATAGCGGAACGATTCATTATATGTGCATTCTTCCAGGTTCCGATCACATTGTATATTTTCTTCTGAAGATGCCAATTCAATTTCTTCGGGTAATTTCTCTTCTGAAGCAAGCAGTATCATGGGTTGTGCACTAGAAGATTCTTCAAAGTCGGCTTGTTCGTGAACTTGTGAGTTCTCACTTTCTAACCAATCTTCGAAGCATTGTAGAGATTGAACTCTTCCGAAGGCATCCCTAGGTCGTAGATTATATCTAGACGTTTGTCGTGTCTCTGTTTCTATCACACTCTCTTCCGATCACATTGTATATTTTCTTCTGAAGATGCCAATTCAATTTCTTCGGGTAATTTCTCTTCTGAAGCAAGCAGTATCATGGGTTGTGCACTAGAAGATTCTTCAAAGTCGGCTTGTTCGTGAACTTGTGAGTTCTCACTTTCTAACCAATCTTCGAAGCATTGTAGAGATTGAACTCTTCCGAAGGCATCCCTAGGTCGTAGATTATATCTAGACGTTTGTCGTGTCTCTGTTTCTACAACTTTGGGTATAGTCTGTGAACTCTGGTCGTTTCCAGAATATTCATCCCTTTGCAATAGTGTTAGTGGTATCTTAACAGATAAGGATTCGATTGATTGTTCCTCCGTCATTACAGGTTGTTTTCTCTGTCGTCCTCCATACGTTGTAATGTGAAATCCTTCATCCTCTGCTCTGTCTACTTCTTCCCAAATTTGATCGATGCGATTCTTAATTATTAGTTCCCTTTCTGGCAATCTGGGCAAGGTTTTGGATTCCTCTTCACCTACAAATTCCTCAAATGGTCTGTGTATATTTGCTTTAAACAAACGATCCACGTGTACAATCTTCACTTTTTTCGGGTCGCGAATCAAAGAAATCTCAAACGTGACAGGTGAGAGCTGTTTTGTGACCCTGTATGGTCTACTGGACAGTCTCGCTAACTTCTTACTTCGTCCTGGTTTTACTACTGGGGTATATAGATAAACTGAGGAACCTAATTTTATCTGTTTATCTTTCGCTATCTTACTTCTTTGCAAATGTTGTTTTTCAGACGCTTGTTCAAGATTTTCTTTCACAATTTCATGTGCACGTTGCATCCTTCCCACAAATTGTTCCGAATAGTTTTGAACATCTGCATACGAAAATTGTGGTGGGGTTGTGTGTTGCAATTTAAAATCATCTGCAGACAGAGGCTTAACTCTCTTGTTTCTACATTTGGGAACATCAGTGTGTCTAACTTTGACTGGTTCAACAGTTACCAGTTTAGATCCCTTATTTAACCACACTGGTTCGGAAGAAAGGTTTGCTACTCTAACACTCAGTGTACCATCAGCGTTAAGAGTATTCACTGATCTAGCGACACAGAAATCTTTGAATCGATTCTGTTCATTGGGTTGAACTAGAACAATGTCTTTACTTTGAAAAGGATATATGTCTTCAAGCTGGACAGAAATTATCCTTTCGGTTCTAGGAAAAATTCTTTCCTTTCTTATAATCCTAGCAAATTTTTTCTTTTTGGGTACAGTAGAAATACAATTTACATGAGCACCTCCATCATTCATTTTCCTTTTGACTGTGTTCCCAGTTACTGTTAAAATTCCTCTTCCCACATCAAAGTTAAATCGGTGATGCCTTAACAAATCTATCCCAAAAAGAGTATTGTACTGTTTACTCATTTCCTGTCGTGTCACAAAAATCGGATACTTGAAAGATTTGCCAGAGAGTTCAAACTGGATTTCATAGCATCCTTCAATCGGCAAAGATTCACCTGTTATTCCGAATATTTTAACATCTGTTTGTATCCGTCTCACAGGCATTTTAGCACAAATTCTTTTAAATGTTCTCATATTCATGAGAGAAACCGACGCTCCCGTGTCAACGAGTATGCGAAGGGGAACATTCCCAGATGATCCTTTTACAATGGGAAGATGTGAATCATGTTTTGTTGCGATGAACCTAACTGCAGGGAAATTTATTATTCCTTTCTCTGGAGCCGATACGCCCTGCTTTGTTCGACTCCCTCTGCGTTTAAAGGATTAGCATTAGCGTTTGTGCACCTATCGATTTGATAGTTCATTTGTTGGTCTGGATCATTCCTTGCAATGGGAAATTTCCTATCTCCTCTCGCATTTGGCACACAAAATCTGGGATTTTCTCTACTTTGTCCAAATACAGAAATTTGAGGAGGCACATTACGATTTCTGACTTCAGGAAATTTTGGGTTAATTCTTTTTGTACAATTCCTCGCAATATGTCCCTTTCCACGACAAGAAAAACAAACTGTCTGCGAGTTTGTCCATCTTGGAGTTTGTCGGGGAGAGTTTCTCCCAAAATTAACTCTCCTGCGAAAAACTTGAGGTTCACCTCTTTCTGACTGCATACTACAGAAAGTTTCTTTTACTTGTGTCTGGGGGATGTATGTATTATGATTTTTATATTCCCCAGGGGTAGTTTTCGAATCTACTGCATTAATTCCCATGTTCTGAATCTGTTCGGTCAAAAGTTGAAGTGTTTTATCCGTTTTATACACTTGCACCTCAGTTCCTCAATAATTACGTATATTGACTCGGAATCATTTACAGTTTTATTTCCCTGTATTGCATTTACTTCTCTCGTTTTGGACATTAACAAATTATTTTGTTGTTCCTGCACAGCAAAATCTAGAGCTTGATCAAAATTAAGGGGATTCCTGCTCAATACAGGTCGTTTGACTTTATCCGAAAGTCCCGCGACAAATTGACATAAAAGTGTTTGATCTCGAAGCGTTTTCACTTCCTGTGATTCCTCCGATTTTTGTGGCATATATTTATGCACCAAAGCTCTCAATCTAGTGGAGTACGTTATCACATCTTCCTGAATAGTTTGTTTTGCTGTGGTGAACTTATGAAGTCTCACCGAAAGAGGTTCCTTTGCATCGAATCTATCGATTACACACTTCTGAAAATTTCCCAATTGTGTTTCTTTCCTGAGCTCAGAAGACTCAGTTAAAAATTCCATCGCCTTTCCCCTGAATTTAGATTTTATAACGGTTAATGCGACCTGATCCGACCATCCTGCGATTTTCGACACTTCTGACACAGTTTCGAAAAATTGTTCAGCCGTCCCGCCAGGATCTGTGGCATTATAGACAGGAACCAAATTAATGAATCCGGCAATGTTCGCAAAAGAGTTTTGGGCACTGTTATTTCCATTGTTCGCACTAAGGACTTCCTGGGTTTCTATATTAATCGTGGGAGGGTCTGATGTTTCGGTCGTGGTGGGTGACGAAGCTTGTGCCATTTTTTTTTTTTCAACATTTTACACACTAAAACTTATTTTCTACTTTACAACTAAAGTTTAGTACTTAATATGCTAAACTTTTCCTTAAAATCTTTTTCTCAGCATTAACATGAGCTGAGAATAATTATATCTTAACTCTAATCAACTTAATCAGAATTGGAAACAAATTCAATACCCTTAATGCAAATTGATTGTTGTCACTTTCTAACAGAATTATCTTACTTTAATATACTCTTGATACACTTGATTTCTCATAAATATTCCAATTTTTTTGTCACAACAAAAGTTTTAGATTATTTATCAATTTAATAATCTATTTACCTCTCTACTCAACCTGGTCCTTTTTAACAATCGTTTATCTCGTTTATCTCCACTCAGCCTGGTCCTGTCGCAAGGACTCCAGTTTGTCACCCGCAACTTTTTCCTCTTCGAGGCATACGGTATGAACTTAAAATGTTCCGCGTTTACTAAAATAATTATCTTATCTAGAACTGCATGTCAATAGCTTGATGATCTGACTTCGAAATTTAATGCCTTCAAACAAATATTTTTGAAAGAGTGGCCGAAAGAAGATTTTAGATTCGAACCAGGAACAATCTACAAGCTAACAATACGCAGTTCCGTATTCTCTAACTGTAGTTGCGATGAGTAAGAGATTTCACATGATTGACCAAGACCCAATTTTTGTTTGAACAATAACAAAAATTTTGAATTTATTTAAATTCAACACTTAACAAAGTTCCACCACTGGCTTATAAAGGTGGATGATTTTACATTACAATTAATTGACTAAGTACTCACTCCATTCAGTTAAGCTTAAGTTCGAACAACACTCACACAAAATAATGAAAATAAAACTTAAAAGTGAAAGTGACAACAAGCAGAGTAAGTTAAATTAAAATAACTTTACCATGTTGAAGTTTCTCCCGAACGAGAACTGTATTCTGTTAAGTTATTGTGATGTGCACACGGCGTAAATTTTCATGAAGCACCCACTCCAGATTTCTCTGATCGTGGTTTTTCCCAAGCAAAGCAAATTTCTTTAAATTTCGCCTAACGTATTTAGGTAAAAGTTTATCATCTCACTAATTTAGGAGATGTCTACATTTACAATTTCCCTCCCTGAAAAATGGCCTAAACGTCAGTCCAGTGAATTTCACTAAAGTTGGACTTAGCAAAGATAGCAAAAGAAAGATAGAAAAAGACCAAACCCTGGTCTGTTAGTCTGATCAACCCACACCGAACTGTTCCTCCCGGGTCGAGCGTGACAATATCTTTCTGGTAACCCTGGGAACTCTCGACCAAAAAGGGCCAATCAGAATCGAGCCCTGGGCAAAACCCGACTCCACTTCCATATTTCACAAGTGAGATAGAGCTCTGCTGCCAGCCAGCACTCTAATTCCTCTCGAAGGCCAATGTCTGCTTTTGGGCGAGGTGAAATTGTTTCACAAGACACCTCTCGTCTCCGTACATTAGTCAAGTTCCCTCTCGGCAACCAATGTAAACAGATGAAACGGAACCCTGAATGAAATTTGCAACGGAGATGTTGCAACCATTAACCTCCGAAGACATCTCCAGACACAAAGTGGTTGCATCAGGATAGAAATGAAATACAGTATATAAAAAATTAAAATCAATAAAATCAATAAAATCAATAGGTCTGCGACCTATCAATATTTTTGAATGTGTCAGATAATTTTCTTCCCTTAATAGTGCTCTTGCTCAGTAATTATTGAAATGATGACAACTTGGGCAATCATTTACGCCAAGTTCAAGAATTTAAGCTCAAATTCATTTTAACATAAAAATTATTAATTTAAAAAAAAATTGTTTCAGTTTATAATTTTTGCTATTAATTTTTTCTCTTCTTTATAGTTAATTTTCTCTTTACTATGCAATCCAAGCTTTTATTTATTTTGCTTTTTGCATATTTTTCAAACATTAATTTAAATCATGTTATTTTTTCTACATCAGAATGCAATCCCGCATAATATAGTTAAATTTTGTAGCTTCTTCAAGATTGCCTTGGTAAGAAAGAAAATAACATATTTTTTTTATAACACAACGTGTCTTTAAAGTTTTGAAACTTGATCGCTCTGAAGACAAAAATATAAACAGATTAAACATAACTTGCTCACATAGATCCAGACAAAAAACTAAAATGATTAATTTTTTTGCCATTAACTGAAAAAGATGTGATGTCAAGAAATAATATCTGATATAATGAATGTCTAAAGTGCAATTAGTTTTCGGATGAAAAGTCTACAAACTCATTAATATCTGTTTACCTAACTGATAACTTCAGAACGCTTTTAGTCAGTATACGTTTCCCTGGAGAATCAGTCTACTTTCTTTCCGAACAGAGCGTGAATATTTAAACAAATTTTATTAGCCCGGCTTCAAGATTATGTAGATTTTGAAATAAAAAGAATTATTTTTTGTTTGGTTGCCAGATTCAAATTCTAACATGCTTTGAAAATATAATCTGAGAAGTGTGTGTCGTATTAGCGGATCTGGCAACAACCAAAGAATAGAAATGTGTGTTCTTATGAAGTTAAAAATTGTTCATGTTAGCATTTATTTTTGTTGTTAAAGTTACTAAGAATCTATATTTTTGGTTAGTATTTGTAAACATTTTGATAATAAAGTTTTACATGAAAGTAGAATTTTTCAGCCAGGTCAGCTGGAACACGAAACTTTTATTTTATTTATATGACTATAACAGATGTGATCTAATTTGTCACTAAAATTGTTAATAAATATATTAATAAACTAATTAGAAACGAAAGGGTGAAGAATTACAAGGTGAACCTTTTATAATGCAACAATCAAATTTTAAAAGAAAAGCAATAAAAAGTTAGCACTGGGGAAACTACAAATATCTGCAAATTTTGGAACAAATTTTGGTTATTAAAGTAGCTTTCCTAGTACGAACAATTTTTCAGTTCCTTGTGTTTAAATCTTAACCTTCGGTTTGTGACAGTCACAGTTTATTTCAAAGCACATAATTGTTACTCGTCTGTTGCAAAATCTCTTAAATAGTGCACATACTTCTCATATTACAATTTTAAAGAATTTTAGAAACTGGATATGGCAGCGGGATTAACTATGGTAATATCAGCGATAATATTTTCAATATATGGCATACGACTCGGATTTATCAACTAAAAATTAAAGAAAAAAATTGTAAACTTTATTTCGTAAAGCCTTTTTAATGATTACTATTTCAAATTTAAATTAACCCTTTCATAATTTTTAAGTTAGTGTTTCGATATGGGTACTTAAATAAAGGTATTTCACTTAAATCTATAAAAATATTTGGTTGCATATAGTTTTACTGAAGCTAATGTGCTCTTATTGAAACTAAATACTCACACATGTTTGTTTAATAGTGTACAAATTTCTATAAAATTATCTTTATAAATTTACTTTTTCTTTGAGAAATTGCAACTGCTCTCAACACCAGTGTTGAGAAAAAAAATACAAAATAAATTTCATAACCAAATTCTATTAGTGCTGTTTTTGCAATTATATTGGATACGATCTTTTTCTTTTTGAAAGCAGCTGGAAATTGAAATTTTTACTTTAGTGTAAGTACCATCTTGACCATGATGTCCATAAGTGTGGTCCTCAGATCCTATGAGCTCGATGAATTTTGGTCATCATGCCCTATGAGCTATATAAATTTTGCTCTTCATGCCCTATGAGTTCGATGAAGTTTGGCTCTCATGCCCTATGAGCTCGATGAAGTTTGGCCCTCATACCCTATGAGCTCGATGAATTTGGTCTCCCAAGCACTGTGAGCTTGAGGAAATTATTATGGTTTCGATGAATTTAACCATCAGACCCTATGGCTCGATGAATTTAACCCTCAGACCCTATGGTTCGATGAATTTAACCCTCAGGCCCTATGGCTCGATGAATTTAACCCTCAGGCCCTATGGCTCGATGAATTTAACCCTCAGACCCTATGGCTCAATGAATTTAACCCTCAGACCCTATGGCTCGATGAATTTAACTCTCAGACCCTATGGCTCGATGAATTTAACTCTCAGGCCCTATGGCTCGATGACTTTAACCCTCAGGCCCTATATGCTCAATGAATTTGACCTGCACACTTTTCTGGATGTTTGACACACTTGTTTCAATAAGATTTATTTCAACAAAAATTAATCTGTATTATTTGCGACTAAAATTCACCATAGTTTTAAAAGATTTATATTTAAATTTAATTCTAAGATTATTTTTCTGGTAGGATACGGATTTAGTAAAAATAAAAAAACTGATTTTTAAAGCATTTTTTCTTTCGAATTTCAAAAGAACTCATTTAAATTTTTCTGTTTTTTTAGATCAAGTGTTAAGAGTATTACTTCTTAACCGAATAAAAGTGTTAAAAAAAATGTTAACTGTTTAGTTATTCGTGACATATAATTTGAAAAAAATTCCTAATTTAAAAAGAGCTCTTATACAAAAAACCTTTCACCTTTTTTCATAGGGGCGGGGGTGGCTCAGTCGGTAGCGCGCCAGGCTCGTAATCTGTAGTTCCCAGGTTCGAGTCCCAGCTGGGTCAGCGTTGAGATTTATCTCCGCAAAATTCCCCGCCCTGTCCACGGTCAGTAGGGGACACCGATGGGCTTGGAAAGGCCGCCGTCCGTCGGACGGGACGTTAAGCCGTGGCCCCGTGTGTGGGAGAGCCATACCCTGTGCACGTTAAAGAACACGCTGGATGGCCTTGACGGGAGGCTACCATCTGTCTCCCAACAGCTGTTCCAGTGGGTCCCCTCCCCCAACCTTCTCTGAGCCTTCGGGGTCCATGTGACCTGGCCATTTAGCCCATGGTGTGCAAAAAAGTGCCGCTCAGATGTCAAACAACCCAACTTTAAAGAACACGCTGGATGGCCTTGACGGGAGGCTACCATCTGTCTCCCAACAGCTGTTCCAGTGGGTCCCCTCCCCCAACCTTCTCTGAGCCTTCGGGGTCCTTGTGACCTGGCCATTTAGCCCATGGTGTGCAAAAAAGTGCCGCTCAGAGGTAAAACAACCCAACCTTTTTTGATATGCACATTGAATCGAGAATGACAAAAACCTTGAGTTCCAAGTTATTAGATTACTAAGCTACCAAATGTAAGTCAGCACCCTTAAGAGCTTGGTAAACATCTCTTTAGCAAAAACGAAACTCATTAGCATTGTCACCTTAACGTAGAGCAATTTAATAACATTTTAGTTAATTTTTCGTTTTAATTAGCTGAAGTATTCGCTTCCTGTTATCAACTGGGACTTTCTTCGCACGGTGAGCAAACATCGGATTCGTTTTAGCTTTAATTATGCAGAGAACAGAGAAAAGATTTCCACGAGCTTTTAGAAAACGATAATTAAATGGGAAACTTCATTTAGTTATAATCTCAGACACAGACGACTCTTGAAAGAAGTCTAAGTACAAGAAACTCATTTTAGATGTCTTCAGTGTTTGTAGAAACCTTTGATTAGAGTACGGTCTGTTAGTTTCTTAAAACTCTTAGTTGAAACTCAGAGTAATTAGTATTTTGGAAAGTTCTTGGAATGTTAGCATTGAATAAATAGGATTGGTGCACACGATGCTGTTGTATAATGATGGAATTCTAGACAAAATCTTTACGATAAATTGACACAAAATAATGAAAGAGTTCCCACTGGCTTTCCCGAAGTAATGAATTCCGTGAATCTTTGCTCGTTGTTGAGATGTAATTTGTATTTTGCTTTTCTGAAATTGTGCTTACAGAGATACTTCTTTCATTTTGTATTCTGTGTACTTGTGCTTGCTTGGAAAGGGTTTTCGTTATAAACACGAAAGATGATAAAATGCAGTCTTCTCTGACTCCAATTATAAATAATATCCTAATTATGACAGCCAGGCACGTACCTAGGATTTAGTATCTGGGGTGTGGAAGTAGGGGGCGTTGAGAATAAGACCTGAGTACGGTTTCCCAATCAATAAAATATTTCATCGGACAGGAAATGTTAAAATAATATTCTACATGGAATAAAATTTTATTTTTTTCTAATCTATTTTTACTGTAGGACATATATTATATGGAGCTAAAGTAAAATCATACAAAGACTGTTTTGGATTTCAAACTAAGTACACAAGTTTGAGATTTCTAAGTAGACAAGTATAAGACGACCAGATTTTCAGGGAGGGTCCTCACTCCGTGGGTCTGGGTACGTCCCTTTGTTAGCTTTCCATCTCACATACGATTGCGGGTTGTAACTAGTGTGTGGGACAGTTAGATCACGAAATCAGTCAGAAACAGGGCCGAATCTGGGGGGAGGGTAAGGGAACATGCCCCCTTGTCTCCCCCAGAATTTATTATGAAACCCCCCAAAATTTTGAAACTTATTTACATTTCATGCATTGTTCAAAAATTTTTTAAAGACCTGTAAAACGGAGGGGGAAATATACTACACTGGAAATTCAGACTCTTGCCCCCCCCCCTCCCTTTTACATTTTTCCGGCTCTATTACGTTTCCTCTCCCCCTTCCCACTTGATTTTTTTCCTAGATCCGGGTCTGGCCACAAATCATGGCGATCAACAAAATCATAAGCCGTTTTAAAATCGACAAATCTAGACTATCGTCAAAAGTTGAAATTTTAAATGCCATTCATTGAAGCTTCATTTTTTTCTAATCTCATTTTACGATAAAATTCGTTTTGATTTTCACATTTTTCCTTCAATTTCTCACTACATATTTTTTCGCGGCTACTTTTCCGTAATATTAATGTTTGAAGGTTGACGATAATTTTGAATGTTGACGATATTGAATGTTTACGAAAAATTGAATGTTGACGATAAATCCTCCATGTACAGTTGCTCAAAAAAGTATCCGAACACTATGGTTGATTACAGAATTCAGAAAAAATATCTGGCAACGATTTTTTCAGAAATTAGTGATCTGGCAACCTTTGTGTCACGTGATTACAGAATTCAGGAAAAATATCTGAAGCGTGTTCAGCAACTGTACACGCTCCAGTTACCGTTCACAGCAAACTGGAGCGTGTGCAGTTACTGCACACGCTCCAGTTTGCTGTGAACGGTAACTGCACACGCTCAATATTTCCGTGAGTGAGCCAACACGATCTAGGATCAAAATAATATGACCACCTACAGTCGCTCAAAAAAGTATCCGAACACCATGGTCGATTACAGAATTCAGAAAAAAATCTGGCAACGATTTTTTTTAGAAATTAGTGATCTGGCAACCTTCGTGTCACGTGACACGAAGGTTCCCAGATCACTAATTTCTAAAAAAAATTTCCAGATATTTTTTCGAATTCTGTTATCAACCATAGTGTTCGGATACTTTTTTGAGCGACTGTACGCTTTTGAACCCATGCTTATCGAGATATGGTTTCTTTGATATTCTCTTGTGCTTATCGATACCTGGGTTTTATTTTGCATTCTAGAATTTGTACTTTGCTGAAAAGTTATTTTCATTTTGCATTCTCCGAATTGTGCATATTGAGGTGTAGTTTGTATTTTCAATCTCTGATCTTGTGCTTACTCAGATGTAGTTTTCATTTTGTATCTTTTGAACATGTGCTTATCAAGAGGTAGTTTTCATTTTACATTCTCTGAACTTGTGCTTACTGATATGTGTTTTCATTTTGTATCTCTGAACTTGTGCTTTATCAAGATGTAGTTTTCATTTTGCATTATCTGAACTTGTGTTAACAGAGATGAAGTTTGTATTTTGAATTCTCTGAACTTCTGCTTACTGAGACGTGGTTTTCATTCTGTATTCTCTGAACTTCTCCTTATCAAGATGTGGTTTCCATTTCATATTCTCTTTCCTTGAGCACACCGAGAGGCTTCGGAGAATTCACCATATTGGCCATTCAACCACCCTAGGATTTCACCACGTAAGTCTTACAGGTTTTCCGGGTATTTGAGGCTTTTTTTCCCATTTGTTCTATTCTATAAATTAATAACTATATTGACAATTAATCGAAGGGAAGGGGTAGATCAAGTTACATGAACGACGGTTTCATTCCGAAGTAGCTTTACCTAACGTTAAATGCAATTGATTTTTCTAAAATTATTATTTGCCCCATTTCTAATGAGTTGGGTTGGGTTGTTTTACCTCTGAGCGGCACTTTTTTGCACACCATGGGCTAAATGGCCATGGTCACATGGACCCCGAAGGCTCAGAGAAGGTTGGGGGAGGGGACCCACTGGAACAGCTGTTGGGAGACAGATGGTAGCCTCCCGTCAAGGCCATCCAGCGTGTTCTTTAACGTGCACAGGGTATGGCTCTCCCGCACACGGGGCCACGGCTTAACGTCCCATCCGACGGACGGCGGCCTTTCCAAGTCCATCGGTGTCCCCTACTGACCGTGAGCAGGGCGGGGAATTTTGCGGAGATAAATCTCAACGCTGACCCAGCTGGGACTCGAACCTAAGAACTACAGATTACCTGGCGCGCTACCGACTGAGCCCCCCCCCCATTATTTGCCCCATTTCTAATGAGAGAAGAAAGCTAATTTATTACATTATCGCTTTAAAATTAACTAGATACTACTATATTGTTCTCAAGAAATCACATATGGAAGAAGTTGGGTTGAAATTCGTCTAAAACAGTGTTGTGCAATTTATGGAAGGCCTCTACAGGGCTCCAGGTTTCGACACTGACCCTAAGTGAGGTGCAGTTGATTCAGTCGATAGCGCATCAAGCTCATAATCTGAAATTCCAAGGTTCGAGCCTCAACTGTACCTGCGTTGAGATTTATCTTCGCTAACTACCGTTCTGCCCTTAATTAGAAAGGGGATACCTATGGTCTTGGATAAACCGCCGTCATTGGAGGGACGTTAAGTCGGTCTAATGTGCAGGAGAGTAATAAACTATGCACGTCAGAGACTGGATGGGTTGGGTTGTTTTACCTCTGAGCGGCACTTTTTTGCACACCATGGGCTAAATGGCCAGGTCACATGGACCCCGAAGGCTCAGAGAAGGTTGGGGGAGGGGACCCACTGGAACAGCTGTTGGGAGACAGAGGTAGCCTCCCGTCAAGGCCATCCAGCATGTTCTTTAACGTGCACAGGGTATGCCTCTCCCGCACACGGGGCCACGGCTTAACGTCCCATCCGACGGACGGTGGCCTTTCCAAGCCCATCGGTGTTCCCTACTGACCGTGGGCAGGGCGGGGAATTTTGCGGAGATAAATCTCAACGCTGACCCAGCTGGAACTCGAACCTGGGAACTACAAATTACGAGCCTGGCGCGCTACCGACTGAGTCACTCCCGCCCCTGAGACTGGATGACGTTCCTAGGATGCTTCCATTTGTCTCCTAACGGCTGCCCAGAGGATCCTCTTCTCCAGACTTCTGTGAGACCTTGGACCCTGTGACCAAGTCATTTAGTCCACTGTGTGCAAAAAAGTGCCGCTCAGAGATAAAACAACCCAACTGTTACGAGAAGCAACACGGAGATCTTGTCACAGTTATCAAATAAGCTGCATTCAGATCTCAACACTTCGATTGGGATTTTTATCCCATTCACAATGCAAGCAACAGGAGACTTTGCCTCATTTATCATGTAGGCCCCGCTATCATAGACTTAATTGAAGCAAACAGTCGAAAAATATTTTTAAACCTAAACTATTTCACTAGTGAAAAATTGTCTATGAACGATTAAACTACTCGGCACTTGAAATTTACAGGGGCGGGGGCGGCTCAGTCGGTAGCGAGCCAGGCTGGTAATCTGTAGTTCCCAGATTCGAGTCCCAGTTGGGTGAGCGTTCAGATTTATCTCCGCAAAAATTCCCCGCCCTGCCCACGGTCAGTAGGGGACACCGATGGGCTTGGAAAGGCCGCCGTCCGTCGGATGGGACGTTAAGCCGTGGCCCCGTGTGCGAGAGGGCCATACCCTGTGCACGTTAAAGAACACGCTGGATGGCCTTGACGGGAGGCTACCATCTGTCTCCCAACAGCTGTTCCAGTGGGTCCCCTCCCCTAACCTTCTCTGAGCCTTCGGGGTCCATGTGACCTGGCCATTTAGCCCATGGTGTGCAAAAAAGTGCCGCTCAGAGGTAAAACAACCCAAAACAACTTGGAATTTACACCGAAGAGCCAAAACATTATGACCATCTGCCTAATATGATGTTGATCCTCCACGTGCCGCCAAAACAGCTTTTACCCAGCGAGGCATTGGACGCTACAAGATTTCTAAAAGTACCTTGTGGTATCTGGTATTGAGACGCCGCAGAGCGGATGTGCCATTCTAACACAAACCACAGATGCTCGATTGGATTGACGTATGGGGAATTTGGAGGCCAGAGCAATACCTGGAAGTTTTCCTCATGTTCTGCGACCCATTCTCGAACTTCCGTGCAGTTTGGCATGTCGCATTATCCTGTTGAAAGAAGGCACTACTGGATAGATATACCATTGCCATGAAAGGATGTACCTGATATGCAGTGATGTTTAGGTAGGCGGTAGACGTCATATTTTCCTGCACATGAATGACTCGACCCAAGGTTTCCCAGCACACATGCACTTCCTACACCGGCTTATTTTCATCTCACGGTGCACCCTGGTGCCCACACTTCTCTAGGTAAGTGACGCACACGAACCCGGTCGTCCACATTGTGCAACAGGAAACGAGATTCATCGGACCAGACCACCTTCTTTCAATCATTCAAGGTCCAGTTTTGATGATCACGTGCCTATTGTAGGCGCTTTCGACGGTGAACCGATGTTAGCATGGGCACTCGGATACGACCTGTGGCTATACAGCCTCATTTTCCACAGGGTTCAATAAACTGTTTATTGTGACACATTACTCCTGTCATCAGCATTCAAACACCAGCATTCATTCACAGTACCCCTTCTGTTGGCTTGTACCATACAGGATAGCCTTTGCTAACCTCTAGCATTGATGAGCCGTGGTCGACCCACACCTTGCCGGCGGTCCGTGGTTTTTCCCTCCTCGGACCACTTTTTGAAGGTACTAACCACGGCTGACCGTGAGAACCCCACAAGCCTTGCCGTCTCGGAAATGCTCTGACACAGTCGTCTTGCCATTACAATTTGGCCTTTGTCAAACTCACATAAGTCCTAATCTATCTTTTAGTCACATAAGTCCTTCAGATGGGAAAGACAGCGGCCTTTCCCATCTGAAGAACATGAAAAACACTATTAACAGAGCTCAGTATCAAGTGTTATTTCTACTGTTTCATGACCTTTAAATGCGCCGTCGTTTACCTGCAGTACATATTACCTGCAGTCGTTTACCTGCATAAAGAGGGGCGGGAGTGGCTCAGTCGGTAGCGCGCCAGGCTCGTAATCTGTAGTTCCCAGGTTCGAGTCCCAGCTGGGTCAGCGTTGAGATTTATCTCCACAAAATTCCCCGCCCTGCCCACGGTCAGTAGGGGACACCGATGGGCTTGGAAAGGTCGCCGTCCGTCGGATGGGACGTTAAGCCGTGGCCCCGTGTGCGGGAGAGCCATACCCTGTGCACTTTAAAGAACACGCTGGATGGCCTTGACGGGAGGCTACCATCTGTCTCCCAACAGCTGTTCCAGTAGGTCCCCTCCCCCAACGTTCTCTGAGCCTTCGGGGTCCATGTGACCTGGCCATTTAGCCCATTGTGTGCAAAAAAAGTGCCGCTCAGAGGTAAAACAACCCAACCCTGCATAAAGACGCTCTGCTCATAATATTTTGGTGTCTTCGGTGTATATAGTTTGTATTTTTTTTTGGTAACAGAAATAATTCTCTACTAATCTTCGGGAAAAATTTCAGAATTTACTTATGCAAATATTGTTACTACATTCAACAAGAAGCTTAAAGCGAAATATGATAAAACGTCATCGTGGATAAAACATACGCTCCTACTTTGCGACTCTTCTTACTGTAATGCAGTTTCGCTTTAAATCACCAAGACCTTTGAGGAAAATAAAGCAATTTCCAGGAAAAAAATAGCAATGGATTCACATTACTGAAAAACTGTGTAATAAATAGTCGAATTTAGCAAGATATAAAGTATATTTTATGGTTAAAGTTAGGAAATAACTGTCTCCCTATTCGCATAATAGGTTATATTTCTTCTTCCTCTCAATTCCCAAAATGCGAATTTATTTCAGGATTTAAAAAAAAAAACTGCCAATACGGCAATTAAGTATACTTTCAGCAATAATAGGGCAAAAAAATTTGCAGTAAAATTTAATTTTCCGTCTTGTGTTGGGTTGTTTAACATCTGAGTGGCATTTTTTTGGCACAAAATGGCCAGGTCACAAGTCCCCCAAGAGCTCAGAGAAGGTTTGGGAAGGGGACCCACTTGGAACCTGTTTGGAGACATATGGAAGTCTTCCGTCATGGGAATCCAGTGTGTTCTTCAACGGTTTACATAGGTTTCCTACACATGAGTGTGTACACACGTGTGTATGGCTTTCCTGTGCATCAAATCAAGGCTCAAAGTCCGATCCGATGGACGGCAGCCTTTCCAAGCCTAACCAACACACATTGAGGCATACATTTAATGCACTGATGTTCGTTAAAATATATATTCTATAACGGGGATATTCAGTTATATTTTCAAGTGGGCTGGATTTTTAACTTTTTTTTGCATTAAATAGTCTTTTCAAACACCAGACATGACGCCAGAAAAAATACGTGGTTCAAAGGTAAAGATAAAAGGACACAAATTAAAAAAAAAATTATTTTATATTTTTAACCGGTCAGTATATATATATGTCGATATATTCAGTAATAAATTATCACAGGAAAAGTCTTGAAAACAAGGAATACTTGAAACAATTAATTTTTTTTTAACTCATTATTTCATGTCTATATATATATTTTGAAAATAACTACGTTTCTGGTTTTCCTTCAGCGGCCGTAATTTAGTCAGTAAAGCACCAGGCTCGAAATACGGTGTTCCCAGGTTCGAGTCCCACCTTGGCCAGCGTCGAGACTTATCTCCGCTAAACCCCCACCCTGCTCTCGGTGAAAAAGGGGACACCTATGGGCTGGCAAAAGAAGCCGTCAGTCGAATGGGATGTTAATTCCTAGAACCATATGCACATTAAGGAACACTCGGAATAGCCTTGACGGCAGGGGGCGGGGGTGGCTCAGTCGGTAGCGCGCCAGACTCGTAATCTGTAGTTCCCAGATTCGAGTCCCAGCTGGGTCAGCGTTGAGATTTATCTCCGCAAAATTCCCCGCCCTGCGCACGGTCAGTAGGAGACACCGATGGGCTTGGAAAGGTCGCCGTCCGTCGGATGGGACGTTAAGCCGTGGCCCCGTGTGCGGGAGAGCCATACCCTGTGCACGTTAAAGAACATACTGGATGGCCTTGACGGGAGGCTACCATCTGTCTCCCAACAGCTGTTCCAGTGGGTCCCTTCTCCCAACCTTCTTTGAGCCTTCGGGGTCCATGTGACCTGGCCATTTAGCCCATGGTGTGCAAAAAAGTTCCGTTCAGAGGTAAAACAACCCAACCCAACTGATTAACAGAGCTCAGTGTCAGATGTTATTTATACCGTTTCATGATCTTCACACGCGCCGTCGTTTACCTGCAGTTGCTTCGATTTGCATAATGACGCGCTAATCACAATATTTTGGCTCTTCGGTGTATATGCATGATTGCTGTATTCGCAACTGCACTCATCAATGAACGAATCGACCTTAATATTTCTATCTTGAAGCATTATTCTTAATTTTTGCCACCCAACTCCCTCCGAAAACATTTCTACCGACCTCACTGAGCGGGAATGAATCAAACCACTAATATGATTATTTTGTATTTTAGTCATCATCTCTATAACTCTCTATATCTTAGGGGGCGGGGGTGGCTTGGTCGGTAGCGCGCCAGGCTCGTAATCTGCAGTTCCCAGATTCGAGTCCCAGCTGGGTCAGCGTTGAGATTTATCTCTGCAAAATTCCCCGCCCTGCCCACGGTCAGTAGGGGACACCGATGGGCTGGAAAGGCCGCCGTCCGTCGGATGGGACTTTAAGCCATGGTCCCGTGTTCGGGAGAGCCATACCCTGTGCACGTTAAAGAACACGCTGGATGACCTTGACGGGAGACTACCATCTAACCGAAGGTTGGGGGAGGGGTCCCACTGGAACCAAGAGCTGTTCCAGTGGGACCCCTCCCCCAACCTTCTCTGAGCCTTCGGGGTCCATGTGACCTGGCCATTTAGCCCCAGGTGTGCAAAAAAGTGCCGCTCAGAGGTAAAACAACCCAACCCAACTCTATATCTTAGCCAATTTTAATCCTATCAATCTCAAAATTTGCACCTAGACCACTGATGCGAACCTTTGACACGCCTGCTGTTTTTTGTTGACAAGCCTAAACTGATATTTTGTATCGTTCAAAAACTGAACAAAAACTATAAAGATGAAAATCGACAAAATGATTGAGTTAATTGAACAGCAATGTTAATGCAGTCATTGTGCTTGTCGCTGTTTTTAAAGTAACTGGAAACCTTACCTCTCCTTTTTCTGTCTTTAATCGGACAATGGCCTCGCGTTTACTGGACATTTTGAGCGTGCGTATAGTGCAGAGGGGGGGGGGGGGGGGTTGAGTTCTGTTACATCATTGATTAAGGTTTGCTAGTGTTAATTATTAGTATAAGTGTTATTGATATTATTGCGTTTAAAAATGGAAATTTATCCCAGTAACATTATAACTGTGGTAGTGTTGAAACTAATTAAAGTCGATTCATTGTTTAACTTGTTATAACAACTTTAAAAAAATAAAGTAATAAATACCCTCTCAAGCAGCTGCTTGCCACAGAGGTCTGACAGGAGCCTGTCAGTTTATATGCCATAGTTGAAGGTCTGTGATGGGTAGATGACGTCACTGATGCTTTTGTAGCATTAAAATATACGAATTGCACCCTTGCTATAAAAGAACTTTCTTCAAGAGTACATACAGCAACAAAAAAAAGTCACTAAATAACAGATAAAAGTTTAGTTTTTATTCTAAAACTTTTTATTGTGATTTTTTTTTTATTTTTCGTGTATTGTTCCAAAGAATTAGACAATTTTATTATTATAATTGCGACTTTCCTTTTATAACAGTGATTATTTATGTAAGTGACACGTCACTTGAATATAATCACCAAAATGTTTCATTTTTTGCACCAAGGTTGAAAAAGTTCCCCCACCTAGACTCTCACTGTGGTCCTCATAAAAAACACATAAATAATAAAGACATAATGGAAAATCACAGTAGAAGGTCCTATTCCAGGATTCTCATTTTTTATAACACAACTGGAAGTCTAGGGGCGGGGGTGATTCAGTCGGTAGCGCTCCAGCTTCATAATGGGCAGTTTTCATATTCGAATGAAATCCAATCTTATCTCCGCAAAACTCTCCGTCCTGGCATCGCTCAATAGAGGACACCGATTTGCTTGGAAAGGCTGCCGTCAGTTAGAAGGGTTGGGTTGGGTTGTTTTACCTCTGAGCGGCACTTTTTTGCACAACATGGGCTAAATGGCCAGGTCACATGGACCCCGAAGGCTCAGAGAAGATTGGGGGAGGGGACCCACTGGAACAGCTGTTGGGAGACAGATGGTAGCCTCCCGTCAAGGCCATCCAGCGTGTTCTTTAACATTGGGTTGTTTTACCTCGGAGTGGCACTTTTTTGCACACCATGGGCTAAATGGCCAGGTCACATGGACCCCGAAGGCTCAGAGAAGGTTGGGGGAGGGGACCCACTGGAACAGCTGTTGGGAGACAGATGGTAGCCTCCCGTCAAGGCCTTCCACGTGTTCTTTAACATGCACAGGTATGACTCTTCCGCACACGGGGCCACGGCTTAACGTCCCATCCGACGGACGGCGGCCTTTCCAAACCCATCGGTGTCCCCTACTGACCATGGGCAGGGCGGAGAATTTTGCGGAGATAAATCTCAACGCTGACCCAGCTGGGACTCGAACCTGTGAACTACAGATTACGAGCCTGACGCGCTACCGACTGAGCCACCCCACCCCCGCGATCCTTGTGACCCGGCAATCTAGCCCACTGTGTAAAAAAAAGTGCCGGTCAGGTAAAACAGTTCACCGTGGAAGGCTGAAAACTTAGAGAATCAAGGGACAGTTACGAACGATCACAGAACATTTACATGCAACATTGCAATTACAATGTTGACTTGATGATAATGTGATATTAAAAAATTTCAGATTTTGAAAGAAGTTTTATAAAATCCAAAAAAAAGGTAATTTATTTCGCTAACTATCGACTGCAAGTTTAATCAAATCAAAAAATCGGGATCGATTTCAACGGACTTAATCTGCAACTAATAAATAAGCAGAAAACACTATACATGGCATCTGGGTTGGGTTGTTTTACCTCTGAGAGGCACTTTTTTGCACACCATGGGCTAAATGGCCAGGTCACAAGGACCCCGAAGGCTCATAGAAGGTTGGGGGAGGGGACCCACTGGAACAGCTGTTGGGAGACAGATGGTAGCCCCCGTCAAGGCCATCCAGCGTGTTCTTTAGCGTGCACAGGGTATGTCTCTCCCGCACACGAGGCCACGGCTTAACGTCCCATACGACGGACGGCGGCCTTTCCAAGCCCATCGGTGTCCCCTACTGACCGTGGGCAGGGTGGGGGAAATTTTGCGCTGATAAATCTCAACGCTGACCCAGCTGAGACTCGAACCTGGGAACTACAGATTACGAGCCTGGCGCGCTACCGACTGAGCCACCCCCGCCCCCATGGCATCTGGAGCTAATGCTCGGTATGCTAAGGGAAAGGTAGCCAAATGTTGATTTCTATAGAGACACTCTTCGCTTGAGATCTGACTAAAAATATAATTAATAAGAACGTCAGAGCAGAATACAATAGCAGGAATCTCCAATCTACGGCCCACAACCAGATAAGATCGACATGGGTTGCTAATCCGGCCCTAGCAGCAACCGATGAACTAGAAAATTCAAATTAATATTCTGACAAATATATTATTGGATTTGTCCCAAAGAAAAATGAAACAAACATTTAAATCTCGGTTCAACCTGAAACGTACACTTCCTGGCCAAATTATTATGAGCAGTGCATCGGGCCCGAAATACCATAAAGTGTGCCAATGTATGCAAAATTTCGTAAGGAATAAGAATTCTACGTCACTAAATAAATAAATACCCCCTCAAGCAGTTGCTTGCCACAGAGGTCTGATAGGAGCCTGTCAGTTTATATGCCACAGTAGAAGGTCTGAGAGGATGGCAGGACCTCAGCAGAAAAGCGACACATACATCCATGCCTTACCCGGAGCTCGAACCCAGGTCCCTTAGATCAGTAGCCAAGCGTGCTAACCACTTGGCCAAGGGACGGCGAAAATAAATAAATACCCCCTCAAGCAGCTGCTTGCCACAGAGGTCTGACAGGAGCCTGTCAATTTATATGCCATAGTAGAAGATCTGAGAGGATGACTGAACCTCAGCAGAAAAACGACACATACATCCATGCCTTACCCGGGCTCGAACCCAGGTCCCTTAGATCAGTAGCCAAGCGTGCTAACCACTCGGCCTACGTCACTACGAAGGATGGCTACGTCACTACGAAGTCGTATAAAAGTCGACGTGGTCGAAGTAAAAGTCGAAGTGGGACGGCTACGTCACTACGAAGTCGTATAAAAGTCGTAGAGGCATGGTGGGAAACAAAGTCAAGTGAGACGTGGATAAAAAGGTTGATCTGACTGATTTCTGAAGTGGGATCGTCGTGGGAATGCGATAGGCAGGAACAACCGTAACGTAAGTGATGGAATTTGATGGAAAATCACGGGACACAATATTCGAAGTGTACAGAGAATGGCAACGGTGTCCAAAATCATACACCAATTGTTGCAAATGCAAGAGATAAAAGGCTATGACAGACAACGGTTTGTTAGCATGAACTGTACGGCAAAACAGAGCTGCTACATTTCATCAGCTGAGAGTTGGGTTGGGTTGTTTTACCTCTGAGCGGCACCTTTTTGCACACCATGGGCTAAATGGCCAGGTCACATGGACCCCGAAGGCTCAGAGAAGGTTGGGGGAGGGAACCCACTGGAACAGCTGTTGGGAGACAGATGGTAGCCTCCCTTCAAGGCCATCCAGCGTGTTCTTTAACGTGCACAGGTATGACTCTTCCGCACACGGGGCCACGGCTTAACGTCCCATCTGACGGACGGCGGCCTTTCCAAACCCATTGGTGTCCTCCACTGACCGTGGGCAGGGCGGGGAATTTTGCGGAGATAAATCTCAACGCTGACGCAGCTGGGACTCGAACTTGGGAACTACAGATTACGAGCCTGGCACGCTACCGACTGAGCCACCCCCGCCCCAAAGGCAAGAGTAAAGAGAGCACAAAATGCATTAAAAGCAACGCTAATAAACGTAAAGAGAACTCAGAATGCGAAAAGGCAACACTAACTTGCGTAAAAAAGAGCACAAAATGCATAAAGACAACACTAGCATGCGTAAAGAGAGCACAGAATGCATAAAAAGGAAACACTAATGGGTAAAAAGAGAGCACGAAATTCATAAAGGAAACACGTGTAAAGTCAGCACATAATGCATAAAGGCATCTCAAACAGGAGTAAAGGCAACACCTGCATACTGGAAGGCAACACATGCATACTGGAAGGCAACACATGCATACTGGAAGGCACACCTGCATACTGGAAGGCAACACATGTATACTGGAAGGCAACACATGCATACTGGAAGGCAACACATGCATACTGGAAGGCAACACATGCATACTGGAAGGCAACACATGCATACTGGAAGGCAACACATGCATACTGGAAGGCAACACATGCATACTGGAAGGCAACACATGCATACTGGAAGGCACATATGCATACTGGAAGGCAACACATGCATACTGGAAGGCACATATGCATACTGGAAGGCAACACATGCATACTGGAAGGCAACACATGCGTACTGGAAAGCACACATGCATATTGGAAGGCAACACATGCATACTGGAAGGCAACACATGCATACTGGAAGGCAACACATGCATACTGGAAGGCAACATATGCATACTGGAAGGCAACACATGCATACTGGAAGGCAACACATGCATACTGGAAGGCAACACATGCATACTGGAAGGCAACACATGCATACTGGAAGGCAACACCTGCATACTGGAAGGCACACATGCATACTGGAAGGCAACACATGCATACTGGAAGGCAACACATGCATACTGGAAGGCAACACATGCATACTGGAAGGCAACTCATGCATACTGGAAGGCAACACATGCATACTGGAAGGCAACTCATGCATACTGGAAGGCAACACATGCATACTGGAAGGCACACATGCATACTGGAAGGCAACACATGCATACTGGAAGGCAACACATGCATACTGGATGGCAACGCGAACGCATAATACTCCAAAAGCAGCTAAAGTAAACGCAGTGCAAACAAGCATAAAGGAAAAAAAAAACAAGTTTTAAAAAACAACATAAGTCAGTTTAAACAACACCACACAATCAAGCATTCCTGGATGAATCCAATTCTTAGGTTTGGAATTCGATTTCATTCTCTTTTCAACAAAAAAATGTGTTTATCAGAAACGAAACAGAACAACTTCTAAACAAAAATAATTTCTCTACCCTTATACTCGACAATTTCAACGAACAAGATAAAAAAAACCATAACTCCAGTTAAAAAAAATGTATAAATTGTGCAGAATGGAAAAAAAAAGTATAGATGCATCAACTTGGGATAAGGAAAAAAAAAGACACGAAGCCCTAACCGAAAACGTGTACTTATTTTATTTCCCAAAAGCAAAATTTCTTATTATTTGCAGAAAACTATTGTCACTGTTTTAAACATTCCGCAGACCAACTTCCTAGAAAAATACAAGAAACTGTCTTCAAGATAACACAGGAGCTGGAAACGGTAACAGTGAAGTCCTTTTTACAAAATTGCAGGAGCAGTTGCTGTCAGTGACAGCGACAGCTTTCAGGTTGATTGTTCCCTCAGCTCAGAGAGAAAGACAAGGGGGTTCCGTTTCTGCAGAGGATTTAAAAGCCAACGCAATGAACTCGGAAAACGCACATCTTGATTATATTCAAACGAGGCAGAAGTATGGAGTTATCGAAGTACTTTTTTTTCCTGCTGAGACGTTTGGGGAAAAATGAAGATGTTTCTTTCTATGTTAATAATCTCTGATTTCGAAATGATGCTTGTAGCTTTCGAAGATGAGGTGGGAAGGGTAGTATATTTGCATAAGCAACATAAGAAAGAAAATATTTTCTTTATTGTTGAGTTATTTTACCTCTGAGCGGCACTTTTTTTGCACACCATGGGCTAAATGACCAGCACAAGGACCTCAAAGACTCAAAGAAGGTTGGGGAAGAGAACCCACTGGAACAGTTGTTGGGAGACAGATGATAGCCTCCCGTCAAGGCCATCCAGTGTGTTCTTTAACGTGCACTGGGTGTGGCTCTCCCGCACACGGGGCCACAGCTTAACACCATGGGCTAAATGGCCAGCACAAGGACCCCAAAGACTCAAAGAAGGTTGGGGAAGAGAACCCGCTGGAACAGCTGTTGGGAGACAGATGGTAGCCTCCCGTCAAGGCCATCCAGTGTGTTCTTTAACGTGCACTGGGTGTGACTCTCCCGCACACGGGGCCACAGCTTAACGCCATGGGCTAAATGGCCAGCACAAGGACCCCGAAGACTCAAAGAAGGTTGGGGAAGAGAACCCACTGGAACAGCTGTTGGGAGACAGATGGTAGCCTCCCGTCAAGGCCATCCAGTGTGTTCTTTAACGTGCACTGGGTGTGGCTCTCCCGCACACGGTGCCACAGCTTAAAGTTCCATCCGACGGACGGCGGCCTTTCCAAGCCCATCGGTGTCCCCTACTGACCGTTGGCAGGGCGGGGAGTTTTGCAGAGATAAATCTCAACGCTGAACCAGCTGGGACTCGAACCTGGGAACTACAGATTACAGGTCTGGCGCGCTACCGTCTGAGCCACCCCCACCCCGTTGGAACTAGAAAACAAGCAAGAAACGTTTCGTTGCTTGACGACACGTCTTCTCCTTCCAACTCGCTCTTAGTAATTCCTTTAAATTATTGAACAAAAACTTTGAATTTTTATGCATGGGAACGAGGAATCATCAGAAAAAAAGAGAATGCTGAGAAATCTGCATCTCGAAGAGCAATAACAACGATGCACAGATATACACGCATAAAAAACAAAATTTGTCGTCAACACCAGATGCTTATGGGAAGTCAGATGGATCAGAAGAACGCTGAGTCTCAGGGAAGAGAAAAAAATGAATTTCCCTGGAGACCTACTTGGGAAAAGAAATGGCAAAAGAAATGGCATTGATTATTTCGGGGATATGACTGATACTGATTATAATCTCAGGTGGTGAAATGTGAGATAAAATGTTTTCAAACTGGTATGAGCAGGTTTTTTTAATAGATTTCTTTTTCGGTTCCATTTTAATCTTTCTCGTCTTTCACACTCATTGCCTACAATTTTGGTTATATGAAACTGCTGCATTTTAACGTTATTCTTCATTTTTTTCTTAATTAGTTCGTTTCTTTTTTCCTCTGCTTTCGAATTTCTCTGCCTTTTCTTTTCCTTTTTTTCTTATTTCCTTTCCTTTTAATTTTGTGTCCCTGTTTTTCTTTTTTCAAACCTTATTTTGAACTCCTTCGTGCAATTGTTTCCTTTCGTCACTATTGCTTTCACTCCTTTCAGCTTTTTCTTTTCCTTTCTTATTTTAAAATTTGTGTTATGTACCTTATCTCTTAATTACAAGAGGGTGTTGATCATAATTTTTATATCAATTTTTTCTTCCCTATGTTTGGTTTTATCTCTTAATTTTTACAATTCTTAGCATTTATTTTCACAATATTTGTCTTTTTCTTCACAGGTTTTTCTTTCTTCCTCTTCCATTTTCTGTTTCCTTTTTTAAATCTGTTTTTTTCTGCTTTAATCTCTTGTTTCCTTTTCTTTCGCCTTTCATTGTTCCTCTCTGTCTTCTCTGTTTCTTTCTGTTTCCGGGGTAGGGGTGGCTCAGTCGGTAGCGCGCCAGGCTCGTATTGTGTAGTTCCCAGGTTGGAGTCGCAGCTGGGTCAGCGTTGAGATTTATCTCCGAAAAATTCCCCGCCCCGCCCACGGTCAGTATGGGACACCGATGGGCTTGGAAAGGCCGCCGTCCGTCGGATGGGACGTTAAGCCGTGGCCCCGTGTGTGGAGAGTCATACCCTGTGCACGTTAAAGAACACGCTGGATGGCCTTGATGGGAGGCTACCATCTGTCTCCCAACAGCTATTCCAGTGGGTCCCCTCCCCCAACCTTCTCTGAGCCTTCGGGGTCGATGTGACCTGGCCATTTAGCCCATGGTGTGCAAAAAAGTGCCGCTCAGAAGTAAAACAACCCAACTCTCTGTTTCTTTCTGTTTCCACATCCTGTTTCTTTTCTCCTTATCTTTTACTATAACTTCCATCGTTTCCCTCTAATTTCGCTTATTATCCTATTCATTGTTCTTGTATACATGTACGTTTTAAGTGTACTTTCAAATTTCCTGATTATTTTGAAAGAAAAGCTTTCTTTGTAGTAAAACTCTACTCCTCCACTTTTATGAGCTTCTCTTCCCAAACCTAACTTGGCAACACATGCATATGAAGAGAAGAGTAAAGGCAACACATGCATATGAAGAGAAGCGTAAAGGCAACACATGCATATGAAGAGAAGAGTAAAGGCAACACATGCATATGAAGAGAAGAGTAAAGGCAACACATGCATATGAAGAGAAGCGTAAAGGCAACACATGCATATGAAGAGAAGAGTAAAGGCAACACATGCATATGAAGAGAAGCGTAAAGGCAACACATGCATATGAAGAGAAGAGTAAAGGCAACACATGCATATGAAGAGAAGAGTAAAGGCAACACATGCATATGAAGAGAAGAGTAAAGGCAACACATGCATATGAAGAGAAGCATAAAGGCAACACATGCATATGAAGAGAAGCGTAAAGGCAACACATGCATATGAAGAGAAGAGTAAAGGCAACACATGCATATGAAGAGAAGAGTAAAGGCAACACATGCATATGAAGAGAAGAGTAAAGGCAACACATGCATATGAAGAGAAGAGTAAAGGCAACACATGCATATGAAGAGAAGCGTAAAGGCAACACATGCATATGAAGAGAAGAGTAAAGGCAACACATGCATATGAAGAGAAGAGTAAAGGCAACACATGCATATGAAGAGAAGAGTAAAGGCAACACATGCATATGAAGAGAAGAGTAAAGGCAACACATGCATATGAAGAGAAGAGTAAAGGCAACACATGCATATGAAGAGAAGAGTAAAGGCAACACATGCATATGAAGAGAAGCGTAAAGGCAACACATGCATATGAAGAGAAGAGTAAAGGCAACACATGCATATGAAGAGAAGAGTAAAGGCAACACATGCATATGAAGAGAAGAGTAAAGGCAACACATGCATATGAAGAGTAAAGGCAACACATGCATATGAAGAGAAAAGGCAACACATGCATATGAAGAGTAAAGGCAACACATGCATATGAAGAGAAGAATAAAGGCAACACATGCGTATGAAGAGAAGAGTAAAGGCAACACATGCGTATGAAGAGAAGAGTAAAGGCAACATATGCATATGGAAAGGCGTTGCCTTTCCATATGCATGTGTTGCCTTTACTCCTGTTTGAGATGCCTTTTTTTAACCACATATCAGTGGCTAAACCACATATCAGTGGCAAGTATAGCCACTGATATGTGGAATATTGTCATTTTGGCACGTTTCAACGAATACAACTAACTACAATAAACTGCTATTTTCTAAAGTTACTAAGATCTCATCAAAGTTTCTATACAGACTTCTACAGTTAAGGGAGAAAATACAAATGTTACCCGAAGAAACTCAAGACCGATCAATGCAGCGAGTTCCGTGAAAACCGTACAATGATAGCCATTCAGCATCGAGAGCTGCGAGTTACATTCCCGAAGGAATTTGATTACCTTTCCTTCAATCAACATTCGGTTAATGTTGACCGATTTGAAAACACATCGAGATAGTAACCAAAGTTTTCCAAGACTTGAAGCTAGCACCGAATTTACGATCCAATTAAAGCTCCCAAAATAAAAGGAAGTGAGTTTCAGAAAGCGTTGTTTAAGAAGGAAGTGACTCTTGACCTTAACGCTATCATTCCACTATCAGCGAAACTTTGCGACGAATAAGGATAGAAAAAGGGAGAAATCGACGAGGGACTTTCTTTCACGAAAACCGAAAATAACAGTTTTATTTGGAGGATTCCAAAGTAAACACGATTTCCCCGCAAATTTGAGAAGTCGGATGAGAAGTGATAAAAATAAATATCTAAAGAGTCGACTTGCAGGCGAGGGGGTGAAACTTCCAAAGTAATCAAAAAGGAGAAATATTCGTGCTCTGCATTCTTGTTCGAGAATTTATGAAATGGGTTTGAGAGCATGAGGCCAATTTGATCAGAGGCGCGTACATGTGGGGGGGGGGGGAGTTTCTCTCTGGAACTTGGGTCTCTACAAATGGGGCGGGGGTGGCTCAGTCGGTAGCGCGGAAGGCTCGTAACCTGTAGTTCCCAGGTTCAAGTCCAAGCTGGGTCAGCGTTGAGATTTATCTCCGCAAAATTCCCCGCCCTGCCAACGGTCAGTAGGGGACTCCGATGGGCTTGGAAGGGCCGCCGTCCATCGGATGGGACGTTAAGCCGTGGCCCCGTGTGCGGGAGAGCCACACCCAGTGCGCATTAAAGAACACGCTGGATGGCCTTGACGGGAGGCTACCATCTGTCTCCCAACAGCTGTTCCAGGAGGTCCCCTCCCCCACCCTTCTCTGAGCCAACGGGGTCCTTGTGACCTGGCCATTTAGCCCATTGTGTGCAAAAAAGTGCCGCTCAGAGGTAAAACAACCCAACCCAAGCCTCTACAAATCTCGTTAAGCCCCTGACATTTAACACTTTAAAGCAGTGTAACTAAGTATCAACTCTAATATTAATGTAAACTTTATTTGGGCACCTATGAGAAGGGGGGCGAGGGTGGGGGTTGGGGTGACTCACTCGGTAGAGGTACAGGCTCCTAATCTGCAGGTTCGAACAGGTTCGAGTCCCAGCTGAGCCAGCGTTGAGATTTATCTCCGCACAACTCACCATCCTTCCCTCTGTCAGTAAAGGACACCGATGGTCTTGGAAAGGATGCCATCCGTCTGATGAGACGTTAAGCCGTAGCTTCGTGTGCGGGAGAGCCATACCTGGTACACGCATTTATTTTATCATTTGTATTATGTCCCTTATCTCTTAATTACAAGAGTGTGTTCATCACAATTTTTATATCACTTTTTATAAAAATAATGATGCAAAATAAATGAAAACGCTGGATGGACTTGACGAGAGACTACCATCTGTCTTCCAACAGCTGTCCAGTGGGTCTCCTCTCCCCAACCCTCTCTGAGCTCTCCTTGTGGCTTGGCCATTTAGCCTATTGTGCAGTGTTGAGATTTATCTCCGCAAAATTCCCCGCCCTGCCCATAGTCAGTAGGGGACACCGATAGACTTGGAAAGGCCGCCGTCCTTCGGATGGGACGTTAAGCCGTGGCTCCGTGTGGGGTGGGCCATACCCTGTGCACGTTAAAGAACACGTTGGATGGCCTTGAGGGAGGCTACCATCTATCTCCCAACAGCTGTTCCAGTGGGTCCCCTCCACCAACCTTCTCTGAACCTTAGGGGTCCATGTGACCTGGGCATTTAGCCCATGGTGTACAAAAAAGTGCCGCTCAGAGGTAAAACAACCCAACCCTAGCCTATTGTGTGCAAAAAAAGTGCCGTTCAGAGGTAAAACAACCCAAGGTTATGAGAAGGGGGCTTTCTTTTTTCGTAGGGGGGAGGGGGATTTTCCAATGAACCCTTTAGCGTAAGCAGTGCAAGAGCTTATTCGCAAATTTATTCCCTTGGACAAATTTATTTCTTGATTTGTAAATAATTCGACAAAAAAAATGTGTTTTAGTAGAAAGTGCATTTAAGAGACAGAGACATATTTAAGAAAAAATTCCCTCTCGGCATATTATTTCATTTTTTTTTCTTTACCTTTAACATTTTATTGTTTACATTTTACCACCGCATAAAGAATAAACAAAAAAAAAACTGAATGAAAAAAAGTTATAGCCTCCAAAATTTTGAATCCGTTCACATTTTATTGCTCAATTTACACGAGAATGGCTTTTCCCAACCATCAGTTCCTTTACGAGAGATAATATTCAGGAGAAAGCACTTAGTCGCGGTTCTTACGCGAGACAACCGAGCTCTTATTACGCTACAAGAGAAGAAACCTTTTTGCTCAGCAAGTGTTTCCATACAGAGGAGAAGGTTTCGGCCATTAAACTGAAAACAAACTTAGCGTTAATGATAACAGGGAAAATTTAAGCCGCTCTTGCATTAATAGTCATTACAACGTGCAGACCAGCGTGATATTAACATGCACAGAGAGAATATCAAAAAAAATTTCCCTTTCGCTATTTGACTGAGATGTATATATGCAGTTTTTCTGTTTCTCTCTTTAAGACAAGAGTACGGAAAACTTGTAATTTGTAAGAAAATGATTTATACAAGGCAGATTGTACTCGGTATTATCAAGGCAGATTGTATTCAGTATTATCAAGGCAGATTGTACTCGGTGTATTTCGAGTCTCTGGACAAAACAATTCTCGGTTGGTTGGTTTACCTCTGAGTGGAACTTTTTTGCACACAATGGGCTAAATGGCCAGGTCACATGGACCCCGAAGGCTCAGAGAAGGTTGGGGGAGGGGACCCACTGGAATGGCTGTTGGGAGACATATGATAGTCTCCCGTCAAGGCCATCCAGCGTGTTCTTTAGCGTGCACAGGTTATGCCTCTCCCGCACACGGGACTACGGCTTAACGTCCCATCCGACGGACGGCGGCCTTTCCAAGCCCATCGGTGTCCCCTACTGACCGTGGGCAGGGCGGGGAATTTGCGGAGATAAATCTCAACGCTGACCCAGCTGGAACTCGAACCTGGGAACTGCAGATTACGAGCCTGGCGCGCTACCGACTGAGCCACCCCGCCCCTAAACTGTTCTCGGGGAAAAGTGACAGGGTTGTAACTTAACTTCTGTGTGTTGTATCGCTGCTATTCTTGTGAAGGTTTAAATAATAACGTATTCTCTAACAGTCAGGTTATGATTTCTACAATGAGATGTGCATTATTTTTTACAGTTTAAGTAGTCTTAGGAGAATTTTTGTGTTGGGTTGTTTTACCTCTGAGCGGCACTTTTTTGCACACCATGGACTAAATGGCCAGGTCACATGGACCCCGAAGGCTGAGAGAAGGTTGGGGGAGGGGACCCACTGGAACAGCTGTTGGGAGACAGATGGTAGCCTCCCGTCAAGGCCATCCAGCGTGTTCTTTAACGTGCACAGGGTATGGCTCTCCCGCACACGAGGCCCGGCTTAACGTCCCATCCGACGGACGGAGGCCTTTCCAAGCCCATCGGTGTCCCCTACTGACCGTGGGCAGGGCGGTTAATTTTGCGGAGATAAATCTCAACGCTGACCCACCTGGGAACTACAGATTACGAGCCTGGCGCGCTACCGACTGAGCCACCCCCGCCCCTTAGGAGAATACTATTAACTTTAATTCCAGTTCATAAAATTTATCGTTCTTATTTCATGTACACTGTTCCACATAGAAAATGTCACACCAGAAAGTATTTGTCGGAACGCCATGCAAATAGGTGGGTATGTGTCGCCAGTCGGGTTATGAAAATTAGTGCAGTTGCGAACCAATCACGTGGTTGGTGAGGGAAAAGACAGGACAAAACGGCTCGGCGTAGCTAAGTGTGGTCGTCCTTACCTGGGCGTGTGGACCACTGAACCGGAGTGATCTCGGTGACGAAAGCACGTGTAAGGGACTGAGAATGCCTGGGCGATGTCATCGGGAATCCTACCATCACACGAACACCTTTACCAAAGGCTTCATCATAGGGCTACGCACTGCTAGTTGATCCCTGCGTTGCATCGGGAATTGGTCGGCGAATTTGGTGATAGTGGTTTGAGAAAGATGCGTCGCCGTAGCGGGACTGGTGCCTGTAGGCGGAAGTCCGAACGCCTCTATCACCGCATTCGAAGGCAGGCCGAGCAGTTCCACAATCCTTAGGGGAAGACATTCGACACAATGTACAGGCAACTACGGACATCCCCGTGTCGACACAGACTGTAAATCGCAGATTAGCTGAGGCAGGTTTGCACCTCGCCAGTGTGGCGGGGGTGGCTCAGTCGGTTGCGCGCCAGGCTCGTAATCTGTAGTTCCCAGGTTCGAGTCCCAGCTGGGTCAGCGTTGAGATTTATCTCCGCAAAATTTCCCGCCCTGCCCACGGTCAGTAGGGGACACCGATGGGTTTGAAAAGGCCGCCGTCCGTCGGATGGGACGTTAAGCCGTGGCCCCGTGTGCGGGAGAGAGCCATACCCTGTGCACGTTAAAGAACACGCTGGATGGCCTTTACGGGAGGCTACCATCTGTCTCCCAACAGCTGTTCCAGTGGGTCCCCCTTCCCCAACCTTCTCTGAGACTTCGGGGTCCTTGTGACCAGGCCATTTAGCCCATGGTGTGCAAAAAAGTGCCGCTCAGAGGTAAAACAATCCAATCGAATCACCTCGCCAGCCGTTTCGACGATTGCCACTCACCGTAGCACATCGTCGTGCCAGGTTGCAGTGGTGCCGCACCAGACATGAGTGGCAGGACGAATGGAACCATGTCGTATTCAGCGACGAGTCTTGCTTCTGTCTCAGAGCCGGCGATCTCTAATTGAGAGTCAGGAGACAACGTCGTCGAGTCGCAACGGTCAGCATCGTAATTAAAAGAGAGTCGAAATGTTATAGATGGTGAAATTCTCTTGGAAAAGATTAGACATTATGGGCTACGAGGGAAAATAAATAATTGGCTTAAAAGCTACCTATTTTAAAGACCAGCGTTTATACAAGTCAATAGCACTGTATCTGAACAAATCAAACTCAATAGAGGAGTGCCACAGGTTTCTGTGCTGGGACCTTTATTATTCCTTTTGCATATAAATAATATTCAATCACAAAAGGGAGCAGCTAAACTAGTTATCTATGCAGATGATATAAATGTCATTTCTTTCCATACTGATGTAAGAATTTTAGTAGAAGAAACAAATACTCTAATTCGAATTATGCAGAAATGGATCACATCTAATAAATATTTCTAACACAAAGTGTATGGTCTTTAAGAACAAGAATAAGAAATTGAATTATAATGAAATAAGTATTTTGATGAATGATTGAAATTTGTGATTGAATATGAAACGATTGAAATGATTGAAAATGATGAAATGATTGAAATTTGTGAATATATAAAAGTTCTTGGACTCTGGGTAGATGCTAATTTAACTTGGAATTATCATATTAACCATCTAAGAGCTACTATTTCAAAAAATATTAGATCGATTGGGAGGATAAAAAATTATGTAAATCAACAAACTTTGATAAATTTATATTATGCATTAATGTACCCCCATTTAATACATGGAGTTAATGTTTGGGGAGATACTAGTTCAGCCAACTTGAATAATTTATTTTGTCTGCAAAAGACAATTATGAGATATATTCTAAGATTAAATTACAGAAATCCGGTACAACACTTGATGGCAGAAAATGGAATACTAAATATATATATAATATTTACAAGTATGTTATGGGGAATTTTGTATACAGAGTGAAGAATAAAATGACAGAGTACTCGAACTTTACTGCTGCTTAGAAACAACGAAGACTTTCAGTTATGATACTCGACTTAACAAGATCATGTTGCTCCTTTATAAGAAATCTATAGGCCAGAGATCAAATACATTGGCATTAAGATTTGGAATGACGAGATACCAGAGGATACTGCTGCAATGGAACAATATAGAACTTTTAAATATAAATGTAAACTACACTTATTATCAAGTCATCGATAGAGTCAGACCACAAAAATTCATGTGCTCAAATAAATGTATAAATTAAGGCAACCTCTAATGTTTTTAAATTTAAGTGTATTTCAGAAAACATTTATTCAAAAGCTACGACATGCCATGTTCTACTTTTTCACCTGTGAACTTGTCTGTGTTTTATGTACAGTCGCTCAAAAAAGTATCCGAACACCATGGTTGATTACAGAATCCAGAAAAAATATCTGGCAACGATATTTTTTCTGAATTCTGTAACCAACCATGGTGTTCGGATACTTTTTTGAGCGACTGCACTAATATATTTATGTTTGAGTGAAATAAACTTATTCAATTCAATTCAAAAAGATGTTCTAAGAATAACTTATGGCTTCATCTTACTCCTAGAGTCATTATAAATGTTAAAATCCAAAATTTAAGCACACAATTATCTCTTATTTTTTCAAACTAAAAAAAAAAAACTTTTCTCAAGTACTTTGGCAAATTAGTGTAATTTCAGACCAATTAAGCGGAAGTGGTCTCGTTTGGCTTTATCTCTTGGCCGCTGTCTCCTGTAATTGAGCTGTTCGAAGAAAGTTTCGCTAATCGAGAGAGAACGATGACCTTAAGTAGATGGATGCAACAAGGGAGGTGTTCTGAAACTGTTGTAAGTTTTCTCGTCGTTATAGCGTAGTAGAAAAATGCTATTACCCTATTTCGATCTCAATATAATGGAAGATTCTCATTTGCTTTCGTAATTCTAATCGCTACTAAAATATATTTTAGCGAAATCTAAGTTGTTGAAGAGTTGGGTTGTTTTACCTCTGAGCGGCACTTTTTGTACACCATGGGCTAAATGGCCAGGTCACATGGACCCCGAAGGCTCAGAGAAGGTTGGGGGAGGGGACTCACTGGAATAGCTGTTGGGAGACAGATGGTAGTCTCCCGTCAAGGCCATCCAGCGTGTTCTTTAACGTGCACAGGGTATGGCTCTCCCGCACACGGGGCCACGGCTTAACGTCCCATCCGACGGACGGCGGCCTTTCCAAGCCCATCGGTGTCCCCTACTGACCGTGGGCAGGGCGGGGAATTTTGCGGAGATAAATCTCAACGCAGACCCAGCTGGGACTCGAACCTGGGAACTACAGATTACGAGACTGGCACGCTACCGACTGAGCCACCCCCAGTTGTTGAAGAGAATACACGTCTTTTTATTGTATCAGTTTCGAAATTTGATTAGGAGTTAATTATTATATACGAAGCACGATTTTTTGTAGGAAACGCAAAATGTTGTTTCAAAAGCCGATTTCCAAAAATATGTTGCTATTTTTTTTATCCTTTGGGAGCTTAGAATTGACGTCATTATACTTGATCCCTTAAGCATTGCCTCAAGCACGAGTTGCAGCAATATTCGGTGGTCAGGTGATTAGCGTTCTTGGTTCTATGACCCGTTAAGGCAGGGATGTTTCTCAATTTTTTTTTCGGCTGAGGTCTCGCCTTCCTCACAGACCTTGTCTATGGCGCATTGCACTGACAGGCTCCTGTTAGATCTTTAAGTCAAGCAGCTGCTTGAGGAGAAGTTACCTAAAAATATAGAAAGTGGAACATACAGTATAACAGAAGCGATAATAGTTGAAATAACTCATCCGAAAATTTATTCCAGTCAGGTTAAAACGAAGGCAATATCCCTTATATTAAGTGTAATGTGCTGAAACATTATTGTAACATTTTAAACAATCATTGTATTAATTAAATGTTTCGATTTTCTGAAGTCGATAAGATATCGAAAGAAATCCTGAAAATCGAGATTTGGGTGGATTTGAGAGACATCTTTAATTTGTCTTCGGACACAACTTTCGGCAAAAACGTATTGGAAAAATAACTGATCGTCCATTCTGATTCCCTATTGGACTTAATTCTGTACAGTCGCTCAAAAAAGTATCCGAACGCTATAGTTGATTGCAGAATTTAGAAAAAATATCTGGCAACACTTTTTTTAGAAATTAGTGATCTGGCAACCTTCGTGTCACGTGATTACAGAATTCAGGAAAAATATCTGGAGCGTGTACAGCAACTGTACACGCTCCAGTTAACGTTCACAGCAAACTGGAGCGTGTTCAGTTACTGCACACGCTCCAGTTTGCTGTGAACGGTAACTGCACACGCTCAATATTTCCGTGAGTGAGCCCACACGATCTAGTATCAAAATAATATGACCACCTAGAGTCGCTCAAAAAAGTATCCGAACACCATTGCTGATTACAGAATTTAGAAAAAATATCTGGCAACGATTTTGTTTTGGAAATTAGTTATCTGGCAACCTTCGTGTCACGTGACACGAAGGTTGCCAGATCACTAATATCTAAAAAAATCATTGCCAGATATTTTTTCTGAATTCTGTAATCAATAATAGCGTTCGGATACTTTTTTGAGCGACTGTACCTGAAGTTAATACTCCTCTGAACCTTCTCTCTTCAATAAAAATGGGGCGGGGGTGGTTCAGTCGGTAGCGCGCCAGGCTCGTAATCTGTAGTTCCCAGGTTCGAGTCCCAGCTGAGTCAGCGTTGAGATTTATCTCCGCAAAATTCCCCGCCCTGCCCACGGTCAGTAGGGGACACCGATGGGCTTGGAAAAGGCCGCCGTCCGTCGGATGGGACGTTAAGCCATGACCCCGTGTGCGGGAGAGCCATACCCTGTGCACGTTAAAGAACACGCTGGATGGCCTTGACGGGAGGCTACCATCTGTCTCCCAACAGCTGTTACAGTGGGTACCCTCCCCCAACCTTCTCTGAGCCTTCTGGGTCCTTGTGACCTGGCCATTTAGCCCATTGTGTACAAAAAAGTGCCGCTAGGAGGTAAAACAACCCACCTCTCTTCAAAAAATGTAAAGCAGCAAAGAACTGAAATATGAGAGCACAATCCCCCCCCCACACACACACACTCATTTGAAATGCTAACCATTTCTGTTTCTTATTGTTTCCAAGTTTATCATTGTTCTTAATTTTTCAAATTATCGAATTAAATTTAACGTTACCAATGATCTGGAATAAGAATTAATAGATAGAATGTATTTTGTTTTGTGATTGTTTTAAATGCTCATTAATGTATTTTTGACTTGATTATGCTACGTGTAGCAGAGAAGGTGTCCTCAAGTTTTTGACACAAGCTACAAGTTACAAGGTTTTAAAAAAAAATACTAATCCGATATTTGTATTCTCAATAAAAAAAACTCTTTACTATTATCTGTTATTTTTACAATTCAATATACTCTTTCCAGTCCGATTTTCACTGAATACCAGTTTTTGATTAAAAATAATATTTAATGCATTGCTTTAAGATTAGAATATTTTCTTATTTTATTCTTTTTAATAATACATTATTCATGCTATTTTGGATGAATTAAAAAGAAAATATTATAAAAATGGCAAACACATAACAAAATCTTTTTTACAAACGACCCTAGGCGATGAATTTAATTTTCTTCTAAAATAGGATTATAAATAATCCAGAAAACTAAAAAAAATAATAGCCAGAGTAATCACTTTAATGCCCAAAACGATTAAAAGGCATCCGTACCTTATCTCAAAACTTATCTAAAGTCTTCTGAAAAGCTCTTAAAACGGCACTAGCTTTAAAATTAATGACCCATATCATTAACTTACAACTGCATTCAAAACATTGGCATTATTTTTGCAATTGGGCGGGGGTGGCTCAGTCGGTAGCGCGCCAGGCTCGTAATCTGTAGTCCCCAGGTTCGTGTCCCAGCTGGGTCAGCGTTGAGATTTATCTCCGCAAAATTCCCCGCCCTGCCCACGGTCAGTAGGGGACACCGATGGGCTTGGAAAGGCCGCCGTCCGTCGGATGGGACATTAAGCCATGGCCCCGTGTGCGGGAGAGCCATACCCTGTGCACGTTAAAGAACACGCTGGATGGCCTTGATGGGAGGCTACCATCTGTCTCCCAACAGCTGTTCCAGTGGGTCCCCTCCCCCAACCTCCTCTGAACCTTCGGGGTCCATGTGACCTGGCCATTTAGCCCATGGTGTGCAAAAAAGTGCCGCTCAGAGGTAAAACAACCCAACATTAAAGAACACGCTGGATGGCCTTGACGGGAGGCTACCATCTGTCTCCCAACAGCTGTTCCAGTGGGTCCCCTCCCCCAACCTTCTCTGAGCCTTCGGGGTCCGCTCAGAGTCATTACCGCTCAGAGGTAAAACAACCAACCAACCAACAAATGTTTGCAATTAAATCCTCAAATGTCCCTTATTTAACACATTATGTCTCTGCCTTAATTCTTATTTAATTCCCTCGCAACATTTCCTACATTCCATTTCTGTTCCTTTTCTCCTGTGATTTGTCGGCAGTGAAGAACGATCAGTACCGAAAGTCAGAATTAATCAAAAAAACTATCCTCCGAAACTCAACCTGCCAAGCGATCGTTTCAAGCACTTCGGTTGCTCCACTCTCAGGAAGATAATATGAATTGCCTCCGTGATAAATGACATCGAAAAAATGAGAGTCTCTGAAGAAGGTCTTAGAAGCGATCTGAAATTTCCCGCTATAGCCTTAACAAATCGTAATGAGAAATGAATTTGACGTGCCAGTTTCGATAAAAATCTTTTCGTTTAGAAATCGTCATATGTGGTTAAGAGCGAATTTTAAAAACTCTCTGGATTGGAAATTTTTACTGTAAAAAGTTGCAGCGATGCAGTTGTGTTAATGAATTATTAAAGAATAGAAATGTTTACTCCATGATCAAATGTCTTTTTATTTTTCTTAAGGTATAGAAAGATAATTAATAGCCACTGTAAAATGGCAGCTAGGTAGTCACTGGAAGGAGAGCTATGCACCAATCCCCTGTGATGATGCATAGAACCGGCTAGGCCTAGCACCTAATGTCCGACCCCGCCTTCTCGTGGTGCAGACCGTTAGTACCTTTCAAAAGAGATACTCTCTTGTGGAAGTGAACGGAAGGGGAGGGCTGCCAGGTTAGTGTGGCCTACTGATCTGGACAACTATGGCTACTTTTCTTTTTTTTTCTACCCTGCTGAGGAGTGATCAACCATACAGGATCCTGGTGCTGACCATATAAACCCACTGGACTGGACAGATATATGGCTCTGAGCTTGATTATGAATCCTGGTTTTGCTGCACTGGTGGGCTTCTGTGGAGGGAAAATCTTCCGCTGTGTTTTCTGTTTGTTTGTGGGTTGACAGCCCCAAGTGAATAGATTCACAGGATATGTTTATCAGCTGGTGGATAATCCTGAGCAGAGGTCATCGCAGGCACCTGAACTCTTTGCTTCTATTGGCATCGTCAAATTCTACATTGGAGGAAGTCTTCCAGTGTAGATGGCTTCAGCCTTTAGTAGTGGGGGAACGGGTCTTTGCCCCATGTCTGCGATTAGGGGGCTGTTTGATATTGTCGGCATTCCCTCTCTCAATAAACATAGTTCTTTAAACATCCCACTAACCATTTTCTCTCCATAGGTAGTTGGAATGTGAGGACTCTGCACAGAGATTAATTCTCTTGATGTCCTCACACAAGAATTCCACCATTATAATTTAGATATTCTCGGCTTGCAAGAGACCAGATGGACAGATAAAGGTCAGATTCTTAAAAATAATCTTATATTTCTCTTTTCAGGGAGGGACGACAATAAGCATCACCAAGGCGTGGGTCTGCTTCTCAGCAGACACGCACGTGATGCTCTTCTAGGATATGAGTGCATTAATGAAAGGTTTCTTACAGCAAAATTTCAGACAAGCGTTAAAGACCTGAATGTTATCTGCTGTTATGCCCCCCCTCACTGAGGATGCCGATGAGGATGAGAAGGATAGGTTTTATGAACAACTTCAGGATATTTTGAATTCTGTCAAGAAAGGAGATATTACTCTTGTTCTTGGTGACTTCAATGCCAAAGTTGGTACTGACTCTGACCTTTGGGGAGGCGTAATAGGCCCTTTTGGTATTGGTAGCTGCAATGGCATGGGCAACGTCTCCTGCAGGTAAGTAAACTCAATGGATTCAGAATAACTAACACTTATTACAAACACCGCGACATACATAAATACACATGGGTTTCACCCGATGGTCTGCATAAGAATATGATTGATTATATATAAATTAACAGCAAATGGGCTAGTTCTGTTAGGAATACCAGGTCATATATGGGAGCTGAAATTGGATCTGACCGTTATCTTGTTAAAAGTGTCTTGCAACTTAAACTTAAAAAGTGTTTTGCTAGGGTTAAAAAATTTGCTTTTAATACTGAAGCTCTGAAAGATCCAGTTATAGCCAAAGCTTACCATGATAGGTTACTTAGTCATTATGACAGTCATGGTATGCTTACTACTGAAGTTGAGGAAGAATGGGATCATTTTAAACATGCTTTTTTGGACACTAACAGTACTCGTTTAGGAAAAAAGGAGCAGAAGAGACAGAATTAGTTGAGTGATAAGGCACTTGAGCTTATTTCGGAAAAAAGAACTGCAGGAATGTCCTTAATCAATACCCTACTAGTCCTAATAGAAAGCATTACAGAGAACTTAATAAACGTGTAAAAGATCAGTTAGCTGCTGATAAGAATCTTTGGCTTGATGGTTTGGCTGACAAAGCCGAGGAAGCAGTTAGACAGCACAACAGCAGAGAGCTCTACCAGATAGTTAATGTTTTGTGTGGTAGAAAACGGACAGGTATACAGCGATTGAAGGATAAACAAGGTAAGGTTATAGATGGTGAGGATTCTGTCATGGCTAGGTGGGCTGAGCATTTCAGTGATATTCTAAACAATGCGGTTAGTTCTATTCCCATTGTTTGCAATGATGATAGATGCATTGGTGGCTTTAATGTTGGCCCTATAACACAATCTGAAGTTATTTTGGCTGTTTCTAAACTTAAACTTCATAAATCCCCAGGGGTAGATGAAATTACTACCGAAATGCTTAGAGCTGGGAATGTTTCGGTTACCACTTGGATGACTGAAATTCTGAATATCTTTTATGATAAAGGCATGGTTCCTAAGGATTTTACCAGAGCTATTCGTTATCCCTATTTTCAAAAAAGGTTATCGCAGTTCTTGCGATAACTATAGGTATCAGCCTACTCTCTGTTCCAGGTAAAGTTCCTTCCATGATTCTGTTTAATAGAATTAAGAATCTGGTTGACAGTCAATTGCGTGATGAGCAATGTGGATTCAGAAGTGGTAGGGGATGTGTGGATCAGATATTTTCACTTAGGCAGATTCTTGAGAAATGTTTAGAGTTTCAGAAACCTTTGGTTGCTAGCTTTGTTGATTTCAAAAAGGCTTTCGACTTTGTTGATCTTCATAATTTGTGGTTGATTGTGAAATCATGTGGTATACCAGACAAGTTAGTTAACATAATGAAAGCTCTCCATAATAACACTGAGTCGTGTGTGAGAGTTGGTAAGGCTTGTAGCAATTGGTTTAGCATTACTTCTGGTGTTCGACAAGGGTGCATTTTGTCTCTTTTTCTCTTTAGCTTGGTTATTGATTATGTTATGCGAAATTCACTTCAAGGGAAAGATTTTGGCCTTAAATGGACTGGAGATAGGAAAATTTCTGATTTAGATTATGCTGATGATTTAGTCCTTTTGGCAAATGATGTTGATTAGATGAACTCTTTCATTCGAGCTGTTGATGAGATTGGTAGTAGAGTAGGTTTGGTTATAAACAGAGAGAAAACTAAAGTGATTAAAATTGGTCAGGCAGGCTGTGATTCAGTTAATCTGAATGGTTGCAGTCTTGAGCAGGTGTCACAGTTTAATTATCTTGGGAGCTATGTAACAGATAATGGTGATGTGCGGCATGAGAGTAACAGACGAATAGGAATCGCTGCCGGGACTTTTAAGAATCTAGGGAGAGTGTGGAGAAATAGGCATATACACCTAAAGACTAAAATTGCACTGTATAATAGTTTGGTTCTTTCTAGGGTTAGTTATGGTAGTGAAACGTGGACACTTTGTAAACAAGATAACAGGAAACTAGATGCTTTTGATTCCAGATGCTTCCGCAGTATCTTGGGCATTAGGTGGTTCAACTTTGTAGCTAATGATGAGGTTAGGCAATGGAGTTTGCAACCTCCTTTAGGCAGCATATTGTGCAGAGAGAGACTCCGTTGGTTTGGCCATGTTGCCCGTATGAATAATTATAGATTGGCGAATAGGGTTATGAACAGTGTGCCTAAAGGCCTCAGAAAGAAGGGGAGACCTAGGATGCGGTGGGCAGACAATGTCAAACAGGACCTTGTTAGAATTGGTGTGCAGTGGCCAGATGCAGTAGATGTAGCTCAGGATAGACTTGCTTGGAGAACTAAATTGCACGGTCTGGTTCGACCTCCGTAGCCCATGGCTGCTTGAGGATGATGATGATGATGTAATAGAAAGTGTTTCGTGTTATATTAATTGGGTTAAGTTGTTTTACCTGTGAGCGGTACTTTTTTTGCACACAATGAGCTAAATGGCCAGTTCACAAGGGCCCCATGTTCTCAGAGAGATTGGGGGAAGGGAACGGACTGGACAACTGTTAGGAGATAGATGGAAGCAATCTTTCAACGTGATCCAGCTTGTTCATGAGGGGAAAGGGACTTATTGTACAGCTGATATGAAACAGATGGAAGCCTCCTTTCAAGGTCATCCAGCGTGTTCATGAGGGGAAGGGGACTCATTGTACAGCTGATATGAAACAGATGGAAGCCTCCTTTCAAGGTCATCCAGCGTGTTCATGAGGGGAAGGGACTCATTGTACAGCTGATATGAAACAGATGGAAGCCTCCTTTCAAGGTCATCCAGCGTGTTCATGAGGGGAAGGGGGCTCATTGTACAGCTGATATGAAACAGATGGAAGCCTCCTTTCAAGGTCATCCAGCGTGTTCATGAGGGGAAGGGGACTCATTGTACAGCTGATATGAAACAGATGGAAGCCTCCTTTCAAGGTCATCCAGCGTGTTCATGAGGGGAAGGGACTCATTGTACAACTGATATGAAACAGATGGAAGCCTCCTTTCAAGGTCATCCAGCGTGTTCATGAGGGGAAGGGAACTCATTGTACAGCTGATATGAAACAGATGGAAGCCTCCTTTCAAGGTCATCCAGCGTGTTCATGTGGGGAAGGGGACTCATTGTACAGCTGATATGAAACAGATGGAAGCCTCCTTTCAAGGTTATCCAGCGTGTTCATGAGGGGAAGGGGACTCATTGTACTGCTGATATGAAACAGGTGGAAGCCTCCTTTCAAGGTCATCCAGCGTGTTCCTGAGGGGAAGGGGACTCATTGTACGGCTGATATGAAACAGATGGAAGCCTCCTTTCAAGGTCATGCAGCGTGTTCATGAGGGGAAGGGGACTCATTGTACAGCTGATATGAAACAGATAGAAGCAACCTTTCAAGGTCATCCAGCGTGTTCCTGAGGGGAAGGGGACTCATTGTACAGCTGATATGAAACAGATGGAAGCCTCCTTTCAAGGTCATCCAGCGTGTTCTTTAACTTTCACAGGCTATGGTTCTTCTATCACGGGGTAAAGTTCTTCTGTTCCAAGTCACAAGGACCCCAAGAGCTCAGAGAAGGTTGGGGGAGATTCTGTTGGGGGACGGATAGTAGCTTCCCGTTAAGGCCATCCAGCGTGTTCTTTAACGTGCACAGAGTATGGCTCTCTCGCACACGGAACCATGACTTAACGTCTCATCCGACAGGCGGCGACCTTTTCAAGCCCATCGGTGTATCCTACTGACCGTGGGCAGGGATTAGAGTTTTGCGGAAATAATTCTCAAAGCTGGCCCAGCTGGGACTCGAACCTGTACATCACGAGCCTGGCGGCTACCGACTGAGCCTCCCTCCCTCCATTAAGTGAGAAAACTGGATTAAGAATTATATGACATCCATGAATAATATTTGATTAAAATGGGTTAAATGCATGACCAATAATTCGTTTAATTAGTGGACACGACAAACCAAAAAATTTGATCTTAGAGTACAGTCGCTCAAAAAAGTATCCAAACACTATGACTGATTACAGAATTCAGAAAAAATATCTGGCAACGATATTTTTTAGAAATTAGTGATCTGGCAACCTTCGTGTCACGTGACACGAAGGTTGCCAGATCACTAATTTCTAAAATAAATCGTTGCCAGATATTTTTTTTTTAATTCTGTAATCAACCATGGTGTTCGGATACTTTTTTGAGCGACTGTAGGTGATCATATTATTTTGATACTAGATCGTGTGGGCTCACTCACGGAAATATTGAGCGTGTGCAGTTACCGTTCACAGCAAACTGGAGCGTGTGCAGTAACTGCACACGCTCCAGTTTGCTGTGAACGGTATCTGGAGCGTGTACAGTTGCTGTACACGCTCCAGATATTTTTTCTGAATTCTGTAATCAACCATAGTGTTCGGATACTTTTTTGAGCGACTGTAGGTGGTCATATTATTTTGATACTAGATCGTGTGGGCTCACTCACGGAAATATTGAGCGTGTGCAGTTACCATTCACAGCAAACTGGAGCGTGTGTAGTAACTGCACACGCTCCAGTTTGCTGTGAACGGTAATTGGAGCGTGTACAGTTGCTGTACACGCTCCAGATATTTTTCCTGAATTCTGTAATCACGTGACATGAAGGTTGCCAGATCACTAATTTCTAAAAAAAATCGTTGCCAGATATTTTTCCTGAATGCTGTAATCAACCATAGTATTCTGGAGCCGTAAAATGCGGCAAATGCAGACTGAGTCGTTCGTGATGTACGTTTCATTGTAAACTTAACATTTAAATATATTTAAACCACGTAATCCTAAATAAAATATAACAACAAACGAATCTATCCTTTGTTTTTGAAAAAGTGGTTTATTATTTTTCGTTTCTCTCTTGCCTCGGAAAATAAATAAAATTAAAACTTGCTTGAACTGACTACATTCAACCTTCCTTTATTACAATTCAAATAAAATGACGTCGAAAATTATTTCCAAACAGTTTTCAAACACAACAAAACATTCAACGCAGAGAGAGAGTAAAAGTAGAAGAGAGAATGTTGGGTTGGGTTGTTTTACCTCTGAGCGGCACTTTTTTGCACACCATGGGCTAAATGGCCAGGTCACATGGACCCCGAAGGTTCAGAGAAGGTTGGGGGAGGGGACCCACAGGAATAATTGTTGGGAGACAGATGGTAGCCTCTCGTCAAGGCCATCCAGCGTGTTCTTTAACGTGCACAGGGTATGGCTCTCCCGCACACGAGGCCACGGCTTAACGTCCCATCCGACGGACGGCGGCCTTTCCAAGCCCATCGGTGTCCCCTACTGACCGTGGGCAGGGCGGGGAATTTTGCGGAGATAAATCTCAACGCTGACCCAGCTGGGACTCGAACCTGGGAACTACAGATTACGAGCCTGACGCGCTACCGACTGAGCCACCCCCGCCCCAGAAGTGAGAATGACAAGACATTTCCTCCCATTGACTCTCCAGTCATCGGTTCTCCTCCTAATCAATTGGTCCACCTAACTTGACCAACTCGGGCGAATGGAGAGACAATTATGGGTGTTTGCCAATGTCTGGAAAAAGATCTGAGGCAGAAACCGTAACCTGATGCACCAAATGTCGTTTCCACGATTTCTGTTTCGTTCAGTCATCTGCTGTGGGAGGTATATATTACCTTTCTTTTGATGACCCAGTGTCTCCTTTCTTCTTCTTACATGGCTTCTTTTTCATTCTTTCTTGTTCTCCTCAGATTTCTCTCTTGTTCTTTCTGCGCTTCTTTCATGACTTTTTCTAAGTTCTTTCATAAAATCTTCTTTGTTTTTTTCAGACTCATATTCTTGTCTTTACTCATTTTTCCCCAAGACTACTTTCTTGCTTTTTCGTGGACTTCTTTCCTGTTTTATTTCTTACTACTTTTTCCTGTAGATTCTATCAATTCCTCTCTACATGGCTTTATTGTCTAAATGGCTTTTTGTATCTATTTATATATCAGATTGATCGCTTTCTTTGTAAGTAATGGGGCGGGGATGGCTCAGTCGGTAACGCGCCAGACTCGTAATCTGTAGTTCCCAGGTTCGAGTCCCAGCTGGGTCAGCGTTGAGATTTATCTCCGCAAAATTCCCCGCCCTGCCCACGGTCAGTAGAGGACACCGATGGGCTTGGAAAGGCCGCCGTCCGTCGGACGGGACGTTAATCCGTGGTCCCGTGTGCTGGAGAGCCATACCCTGTGCACGTTAAAGAATACGCTGGATGGCCTTGACGGGAGGCTACCATCTGTCTCCCAACAGCTGTTCCAGTGGGTCCCCTCCCCTAACCTTCTCTGAGCCTTCGGGGTCCATGTGACCTGGCCATTTAGCCCATGGTGTGCAAAAAAGTGCCGCTCCGAGGTAAAACAACCCACACACAACTTGTAAGTAAAATAAAAAAAATTGATGTAACATCAAAACATTAACTAGCAATGAAAAAGTCACTTTTAAAACTATTTTCAACCAGAGCTGGATCTAGAAGTTTCATAATTTTTTGCCTCCAACATTATTATCCTTACTGGCATTCTCACAATAGGGGAGGGGAGAATGGTCCCCCCCCCAGATACGGCCCTGTTTTCAACAATAATGATTTTACATATTTATTTATAACTTCCTTTTAAAATGAATTCAAAATTAGGATCATATTCTCCAAAAATTTTCAAATTATAGTTTTTTTATTTCAGTTATTTACAAAAGGGCGAGTTCTTTCTAAATTTCTTTTATGCATTTTATTAGTAAAAGCGCAATTATCGGAAACTTAAACAACCGTCAGTCTCATGCAACCGGAATAAATCGAAGAAAATAAAAAGAAATGCATAAAAGTAACTGCCAAAAACATAAGTTTGAACGTGACGCAAAATGTTTTACCTCGTAATGCGGACGGGGCGGGGGTGGCTCAGTCGGTAGCGCGCCAGGCTCGTAATCTGTAGTTCCCAGGTTCGAGTCCTAGATGGGTCAGCGTTGAGATTTATCTCCGCAAAATTCCCCGCCCTACCCACGGTCAGTAGGGGACACCGATGGGCTTGGAAAGGCCGCCGTCCGTCGGATGGGACGTTAAGCGGTGGCTCCGTGTGCGAGAGAGCCACGCCCTGTGCACGTTAGAGAGCACGCTGGATGACCTTGACGCGAGGCTACCATCTTCAGCTGTTCCAGTGGGTCCCCTCCCCCAACCTTCTCTGAGCCTTCGGGATCCTTGTGACCTGGCCATTTAGCCCATGGTGTGCAAAAAAAAATGCCGCTCAGAGGTAAAACAACCCAACTCGTAATGCGGTTGCACATCACGCGAAGTTTATTTTTGCACGAGACAAGAAGGTTCTGCAAATAGTGAGACATAGGTAGATTATTCAAGAGAGTAGCCGTGGAATCCACAGCTATTTCTAACGATCCTCTACCATCAACATCAGCTGATCATCATGAAGATTCTTCATTATCTACTGATTGCCCTTATCAGATATCAAAGTCTCAAGAATCAACCCAACAAATTGTTCTATCCACACTTTAATATTGGGAACATTTAGTTTTATGTAAACTGTTTCAATCTCCCAGGTTCGAGTCCCACCTGGGCCAGCTTGAGATTTATCTACTCAAAACTTCCCGTCCTACCCTCGGTCAATAGGGTCACTGTTGGCTTGAAAAGACCGCCCTCTGTCGGATGGGATGTTAATCCGTGTTCCGTATGCAGCAGAGCCATACCCTGTTCACTTAAAGAACACTTTGAATGGCCTTGATGGGAGATGCGATCTATGTTCTATCAGCTGTCCAGTGGGTCCCCCCCCCCCCCCTACAACCTTCTCTGAGCCATCTGGGTCTTTGTGACCTGGCCATTTAGCCAATTGTGAGCAAAAAGTGCCTCTCAGAGGTAAAACAACCCACCCAACTGTTTTAATTTAATTGTACAGTGTATTAGAGTTTAATTTCAATGATAGATAAACAGTAATTAAGTAAACCATCTCTGATTATCTTTATGCCAGAGGGGCGGGGGTGGCTCAGTCGGTAGCGCGCCAGGCTCGTAATCTGTAGTTCCCAGGTTCGAGTCCCACCTGGGTCAGCGTTGAGATTTATCTCCGCAAAATTCCCCGCCCTGCCCACGGTCAGTAGGGGACACCGATGGGCTTGGAAAGGCCGCCGTCCGTCGGATGGGACGTTAAGCCGTGGCCCCGTGTGCGGGACAGCCATACCCTGTGCACGTTAAAGAACACGCTGGATGGCCTTGACGGGAGGCTACCATCTGTCTCCCAACAGCTGTTCCAGTGGGTCCCCTCCCCCAACCTTCTCTGAGCCTTCGGGGTCCATGTGACCTGGCCATTTAGCCCATAGTGTGCAAAAAAGTGCCGCTCAGAGGTAAAACAACCCAACCCTTTATGCCAGGTAATTAAATTACATGCATTATTTTTTGTTTAAATTACATACATTATTTATTGACTGAATTTGTGCGATATAGTTTCACTGGCGTGAAACACGGTTAGCAGTGTTTATTAAAAATTTATTCACAGGTTGAAATGCATTGTAATCTTCGAGCAACCAGAAACTACACGTCTTCCTCGTCTCCATTCCCCCATAGATCATCTATCAAACTTAAAACTAATCATAATTTTTCTCTTAAGGCAAAGAAAAATAAGTAGCTACAGATGGACGAACCGATAGTGGCGAAGTAAAACCCGAAGCTAGTTTTCAAAAACGTTCTGAAAAGAAACGCAAAATATAACGGAAAGATGTTTCTTTTTATAACCTTCAATTCACTCTATTTACTTAAAGAAAGTATTGGTTACCTTTCCTCCTTGTGAAGTGTCGAGAGAATTATATTTCTCACAAAATCTTAATTCATTCAGCTCATTTCAAGCAATGTCTCTGGGCTTTTACTTATTTACTTTGAATGTTCAAATGACAGAGAAAGAAAGAGCTCCAGGCAGAACTTCCACGCTGGATTAGTCTGATATAGAGTGTCCGGAAATAAAACCTGAAACGGCTGCGTTTGCGAAGTAAGGAAAGATCAAACAAAACTGAATTTCGTATTCATCAGCAGGAATGATGGAGACGAACACTCTGAAAAGGAGAAACGCATTGGAATTCCTTTTCACAGAATTTACAAACACCGTCAGTCAACGTTGCTGGGGCGGGGGAGGCTCAGTCGGTAGCGCGCCAGGCTCGTAATCTGTAGTTCCCAGTTTCGAGTCCCACCTGGGTCAGCGTTGAGATTTATCTCCGCAAAATTTCCCCGCCCTGCCCACGGTCAGTAAGGGAAACCGATGGGCTTGGAAAGGCCGCCGTCCGTCGGATGGGACGTTAAGCCGTGGCCCCGTGTACGGGAGAGCCATACCCTGTGCACGTTAAAGAACACGCTGGATGGCCTTGACGGGAGGCTACCATCTGTCTCCCAACAGCTGTTCCAGTGGGTCCCTTCCCCCAACCTTCTCTCTGAGCCTTCGGGGTCCATGTGACCTGGCCATTTAGCCCATGGTGTGCAAAAAAGTGCCGCTCAGAGGTAAAACAACTCAACAAGAATAGCTTAAAATTTCGTTTAAATTTGCCTCAAAATATTAATTTCTTCAGATTTACATCTAAAGAATTATATAAACTAGGCCCCACATAAGCGTTCCGCTACACTGATGGGCTTGGAAAGGCCGCCGTCCGTCGGATGGGACGTTAAGCCGTGGCCCCGTGTGCGGGAGAGAGCCATACCCTATGCACGTTAAAGAACACGCTGGATGGCCTTGACGGGAGGCTACCATCTGTCTCCCAACAGCTGTTCCAGTGGGTCCCTCCCCCAACCTTCTCTCTGAGCCTTCGGGGTCCATGTGACCTGGCCATTTATCCCATGGTGTGCAAAAAAGTGCCGCTCAGAGGTAAAACAACCCAACTCAACGTTGCTCTCTTGTCTGCAAGCTACCCTTCTTATGCAAAAGAAGCGATTAAAAATCATTTTCGAAAGAGTTATAATGTGAGCAATAAAGATCATTTTTCCTGCTTTCGCACATGTACGGCTATAAAATTCGGAGCAAGCTCTAAGAGCTGTCTGGAGGAATGAATGTTTTGCACTACCCTACTCATCAAACGCTAAACACCAATTAATAAAATACCACATTTCAAAATATATCTGAACAATTCAAATTTCACAGGAAGGTAGAAACGTAATCTTGTGACAAGTTCTGAAAATTTCAGACAGAATGATTTACACTAACCTTAAAAAAAAGCCAATAAAAAATACTTGAAAGGGAAAGGAGAGGTCTTTTGAATACAAAATAAACTGGCTTCCATAAATTAAGGAACACCTTATTTTACGTCAATGGGTTGGGTTGTTTTACCTCTGAGCGGCACTTTTTTGCACACCATGGGCTAAATGGCCAGGTCACATGGACCCCGAAGGCTCAGAGAAGGTTGGGGGAGGGGACCCACTGGAACAGCTGTTGGGAGACAGATGGTAGCCTCCCGTCAAGGCCATCCAGCGTGTTCTTTAACGTGCACAGGGTATGGCTCTCCCGCACACGGGGCCACGGCTTAACGTCCCATCCGACGGACGGCGGCCTTTCCAAGCCCATCGGTGTCCCCTACTGACCGTGGGCAGGGCGGGGAATTTTGCGGAGATAAATCTCAACGCTGACCCAGCTGGGACTCGAACCTGAGAACTACAGATTACGAGCCTGGCGCGCTACCGACTGAGCCCCCTCCCCCGCCCCCATAATGTCCTTAATACAAATGTAAGTATATAAAATATAATTTTTATGCGACTTTTGACACCTAATGAATGTCTAAATCCGTGAACTTTCCGATCACATGTTGTATTTTAAAGCGAGGGAGCCAATCCTGAGAAAATGTACAATGCTCCGTTATTTTTATCTTCTCATAAAATTCCTTCATCGTCTCTGTTAGCATTGGTCCTGAGATTGATGCTCTTTCTGATCTCTTTAATTAGAGCAGGCTCGTAATCTGCAGTCCCCAGGTTCGAGTCCAAGCTTGGTCAGCGTTGAGAGTCATCTCCGCAAAATTCTCCGCCCTGACCCGACGGACGGCGGCCTTTACAAGCCCATCGGAGTCCCCTACTGAATTTGTCTAGTGTCATGTGACACGAAGGTTGCCAGATCACTAATTTCTAAAAAAAATCGTTGCCAGATATTTTTTCTGAATTCTGTAATCAACCATGTTGTTCGGATACTTTTTTAAGCGACTGTACATGAAACAGAAAATCTATTGACTGAGGAGCTATCCATGCTCCCATGGCTTTACTAGTAGAGAGAGGATTGGGATGAGAGCACGGATCCGTCTGTTGTTTCTTACTAGTATCGGAGCGGCACTTTTTTGCACACCATGGGCTAAATGGCCAGGTCACAAGGACCCCGAAGGCTCAGAGAAGGTTGGGGAAGGGGACCCACTGGAAGAGCTGTTGGGAGACAGATGGTAGCCTCCCGTCAAGGCCATCCAGCCTGTTCTTTAACGTGCACAGGGTATGTCTCTCCCACACACGGGACCACGGCTTAAATTCCCATCCGACGGACGGCGGCCTTTCCAAGCCCATCGGTGTCCCCTACTGACCGTGGGCAGGGAATTTTGCGGAGATAAATCTCAACGCTAACCCAGCTGGGACTCGAACCTGGGAACTGCAGATTACTAGCCTGGCGCGCAACCGACTGAGCCACTCCCGCCCCGACTCTCGCTGAATGAAAACAGATCATTCTAGTTTGGAGCAGAATATGAAAGCTGTCGATAAAATCTGAAGTCGTAAAATAAGGGTCCGTAGAATCAAGGTTTCACTCTGCTTAGATGTCGGCGTTTCCACGTGGCTTAATGTCACTTCCTTCTGCTGCTTGCAATCGTTCATCCGGAAGTGAAGTGCACACTCTTTCCGGATGTGTTTTATGGACATAACACAAAGAAAACAGACTTTCATAACGTCCAGCATCCAATGCTAAACAAACAAAGCAATAAAAGAACCTCCCAGCTCTTAAAGGTCAGATGAATCAGTTATGTTTTGTCCAAACTATGACGCTTTTTATAGAACTGAAATCTCTTATATATATAAATGTTCTCGCTGTTTTCTTCTTGGCCAATATTTTAGTTTTTGCAACAAATGGATTTGTCCTTTCACGCGTGTTTTGGTTTGAAAAATCAATTGTTTATTAGTACAGTCGCTCAAAGAAGTATCCGAACACTATGGTTGATTACAGAATTCAGAAAAATATCTGGCAACGATTTTTTTAGAAATTAGTGATCTGGCAACCTTCGTGTCACGTGATTACAGAATTCAGGAAAAATATCTGGAGCGTGTACAGCAACTGTACACGCTCCAGTTACCGTTCACAGCAAACTGGAGCGTGTGAAGTTACTGCACACGCTCCAGTTTGCTGTGAACGGTAACTGCACACGCTCAATATTTCCGTGAGTGAGCCCACACGATCTAGTATCAAAATAATATGACCACCTACAGTCGCTCAAAAAAGTATCCGAACACCATGGTTGATTACAGAATTCAGAAAATATATCTGGCAACGATTTATTTTAGAAATTAGTGATCTGGCAACCTTCGTGTCACGGTTGCCAGATCACTAATTTCTAAAAAAATCGTTGCCAGATATTTTTTCTGAATTCTGTAATCGACCACGGTGTTCGGATACTTTTTTCAGCGACTGTACATGTAAGATTTGCATTACGACAAGTCAGAAGGTAAAGTTTCCTATTTAATATATGAGGAGAGAAAATAATTGCTCCGTAGACAATATATAGGATGGCAGTACCTCAGCAGAAAAACAACCCACACATCCATGCCTTATCCGGGGCTCGAACCCAGGTCCCTTAGATCAGTAGCCAAGCGCGCTAACATCTCCGTAAAATTACCCGTCCTGCCCACGGTCAGTAGGGGACACCGATGGGCTTGGAAAGGCCGCCGTCCGTCGGATGGGACGTTAAGCCGTGGACCCGTGTGCGGGAGAGCCATACCCAGTGCACGTTAAAGAACACGCTGGATGGCCTTGACGGGAGGCTACCATCTGTCTCCCAACAGCTGTTCCAGTGGGTCCGACCCCCCCCACCTTCTCTGAGCCTTCGGGGTCCATGTGACCTGGCCATTTAGCCCATGGTGTGCAAAAAAGTGTCGCTCAGAGGTAAAACAACCCAACCCTGCTTGCCCTCAGTCAATAGCGGACACCGATGAGCTTGTTCGTCGTATGGAATATTAAGCCGTGGTCCGCGTGCGGAAGGGTCGTAACCTGTGCACATTAAAGAACACGCTAGATGACCTTGACGGGAGTCTACCATCTGTCTCCTAAAAACTGTGCCAGTGGGTCCCCACTTTGAAACTTCTCTGAGCCTTCGGGGTCCTTGTGACCTGACCATTTAGCCTATTTTGTGCAAAAAAGTGCCACTCAGACGTAAAACAACCCAAATGCTCCAGAAGACACTATGGGACTTCCTCTTGAATGGCTTCATCCGATGAAAGCGTCATCCTCGGAAATGCTTCTTCAACTCCCAAACTAGCGAAAAATCCGATGGCGCCTAATGTGAACCGTATGGTGGATGGTGAACGGTTGCCCGTCCTCATATACTGAGATCCTCGTCCACCACTGTCACGTGATAAGTAATACGTGCCTTACACAGCCATAAGAGTTGATGAATTTCCCCAAACTCTCTATGGATATTCGCAAGCTGTCGATAGATTTCCACTTGTTGGGTATTCTGTGCCCACAGAAACCTAGTTAATGTTCAAAGGTCAAGTTACAGATATACGTGCAGTACTTTTGCGATGTTCGCTTCAAGTATGCACCTCACAGTACGGATGTGAAGTAGTGGCGACCGTTGACACTTAGTGATACCATTTGGTACTAACATGCCGTGGTGCCACAACGCTAAATGTTTGTCAGTTTGTTGGGGAACCTTAACTGGGAACCTTACTTTCCGACTTACCTTTGTAGATATCCAGGAACGTTATAAATGCTTTAATTCGAGCTTGGTTGTTGGGTTGTTTTACCTCTGAGCTGCGCTTTTTTGCACAACATGGGCTAAATGGCCAGGTCACATGGACCCGAAGGCTCAGAGAAGGTTGGGGGAGGGGACCCACTCGAACAGCTTATGGGAGACAGATGGTAGCCTCCCGTCAAGGCCATCCAGCGTGCTCTTTAACGTGCACAGGGTATGGCTCTCCCGCACACGGGGCCACGGCTTAACGTCCCATCCGACGGACGGCGGCCTTTCGCAAGCCCATCGGTGTCCCCTACTGACTGTGGCAGGGCAGAGAATTTTGCGGAGATAAATCTCAACGCTGACCCAGCTGGGACTCGAACGTGGGAACTACATATTACGAGCCTGGCGCGCTACCGACTGAGCCACCCCCGCCTCTTCGAGCTTAGTTTAGTGTCTTCAAATGAAAAGAGAAAAGTCAATGAAGAATTAAAGTGGTAAGAAAACAAACTCCAATTGCAGAGTGCGTTTTGTATTTAAAAACTCTGTATACTGGACCAGGCTGAAATTAAGTGAAAGGTTGGGAGGGGGGAGGAGTAGAACATCTCCCTTTCACTAAAAAATCTTAATAACCTGAAAGTAGAGAAAAAGCAATTCAGCAAGAAGAATTGCTGATTAAAAAAATGCACTGGAACTGCAGTCTTTTCTGTTCGGGTTAGGTTATTTTACCTCTTAGTGGCACCTTTTTGTACATACAATGGGCTAAATGGACAGGTCACAAGGACCCAGAGGGCTTCAGAGAAAGTTGGGTGGAGAAGACCCACTAGACAAATATTAAGAGACAGATGGATACCTCTCGTCAAAGCCATCCAGTGTGTTCTTCGAAACGCAGAGAGTATGCTTAACCCTACACAGAACTACGGCTTCATGCGCCAGGCTCGTAATCTGCAGTTCCCAGGTTCGATTCCTGCCTAGATAGGGTTGAGATTATCTCCGCAAAACTCCCCCCCCCTGCTCTCGATCAGTAGGGGGACACCGATGGACTTAGAAAAGCCACCGTTCCCTGCTCTCGATCAGTAGGGGGACACCGATGGACTTAGAAAAGCCACTGTCCGTCTGATGAGACGTTAAACCGTGACCCAGTGTGCAGCACGGTCTTCCCTGTGCGTTAAAAAACACACTGGATGGCCTTGACGGGAGGCTGCCCCCCTGTCTCCCAACAGCTGTCCCATGCTCCCATTTCTGAGTTCTCATCGATCTTGTGACCTGGACATCTAGCCCATTGTGTGCAAAAAAGTTCAGCTCAGAGGTTGGGTTGTTTTACCTCTGAGCGGCACTTTTTTGCACACCAGGGGCTAAATGGCCAGGTCACATGGACCCCGAAGGCTCAGAGAAGGTTGGGGGAGGGGACCCACTGGAACAGCTGTTGGGAGACAGATGGTAGCCTCCCGTCAAGGCCATCCAGCGTGTTCTTTAACGTGCACGGGGTATGGCTCTCACGCACACGGAGCCACGGCTTAACGTCCCATCCGACGGAAGGCGGCCTTTTCAAGCCCATCGGTGTCCCCTACTGACCGTGGGCAGGGCGGGGAATTTTGCGGAGATAAATCTCAACACTGACCCAGTTGGGACTCGAACCTGGGAACTACAGATTACGAGCCTGGCGCAGCTCAGAGGTGAAACATCCCACACAAGGGATGGTGGCCATTCCAAGATTATCGGTGTCCCCTACTGACCGACAGCAGGGCGGAGAGTTTACCGGGGATAAACCTCAACGCAGGCCCATGTGGAACTCGAAGTTGGGACTGCAGATTTCGAGCCTTGCGCGCTACCGACTGAGTCAACTCTCAGATCCTACCTGGATCGATCTTTAGCTTCGTAACGTTAAAAATTTTTGGTACGCACAGAATTTTGTACAATTCAGTTTCAGTACAACTTGGTGGCATTTATCTGTTTACTAAGGGGCGGGGGGGGCTCAGTCGTCGGTAGCGCGCCAGGCTCGTAATCTGTAGTTCCCAGGTTCGAGTCCCAGCTGGGTCAGCGTCGAGATTTATCTCCGCAAAATTCCCCGCCCTGCCCACGGTCAGTAGGGGCCACCGATGGGCTTGGAAAGGCCGCCGTCCGTCGGATGGGACGTTAAGTCGTGGCTCCGTGTGCGGGAGAACCATACCCTGTGCACGTTAAAGAACACGCTGGATGGCCTTGACGGGAGGCTACCATCTGTCTCCTAACAGCTGTTCCAGTGGGTCCCCTCCCCCAACCTTCTCTGAGCCTTCGGGGTCCATGTGACCTGGCCATTTAGCCCATGGTGTGCAAAAAAGTGCCGCTCAGAGGTAAAACAACCCAACCCAACTCTGTTTACTAAATAAAGACCAACACGCAAAATAAACAAATGGATTCATAGAATATAACTTAGAACTAAACTTCTAATTGAATATTTTCTCCTAAACGAACATATGCACTCGACTACGGATGCCACATGAATGAGACTTTAACAGAATTTTGCCACCAGGAATTCCTCCTGTGGAGGAGACTCCTGGTGCTCAATTCTCGTTTCCTGAATCTATAGAAGATAATTAGATCATTTATATGCAGCTGATGGACTTAATGAAAATGAAGCAGCGTTGAAATTTAGATGGTATTGCGAAATTCCTGAAAGTTTCCCATTCTTGCTTTCTTAATCAAATAATGTAAATTACATTAATTAAATTTTTATTCTTTCATTTCATGCATTTAAATGCATTTTTAGGGATCGTCCATAAATTATGCAAGCCTATTTTAGCCGATATTTAATGGCCTCCCCCCCCCCCTTCGAAGAAATAACTCTTCAAGTCACTCTCTTTACACTCCCGTCCCTTTCAGTGCTACTTCGCAGTATTATTTTTCTACTGGCTGAACTGTACCGATGTATCTTCTGATTTTCACTGCGCTAAATCAAAAAATTAAAAAAAAAAATACCCACTCAAGCAGCTGCTTGCTACAGAGGTCTGAGAGGAGCCTGTCAGTTTATATGCCAAAGTAGATGATTTAAGAGGATGGCAGGACCTCAGCAGAAAAACGACACATACATCCACGCCTTACCCGGGGCTCGAACCATGGTACATCCCATGGCCGAGTGGTTAGCGCGCTTGGCTACTGATCTAAGGGGACACCCCTTAGATCAGTAGCCAAGCGCACTAACCACTCGGCCATGGGATGTACTAAAGGATAGTTTTATGAGTACCACACTCTGCACCCTAGAAGTGGGAATCCCCCCCCCCCAAAAAAAAATCCCTTAGGGAGCAGGGATGGCTCAGTCGGGAGCGCGCCAGGCTCGTAATCTGTGGATCCTAGGTTCGAATCCAACCAGGACCAATGTTGAGATTTACCGCCGCAAAACTCCCCACCCTGCCCTTGGTCAATAGTGTACATTGATGGACTTGAAAAGGCTACCGTCCTTCTTATGGGCCGTTAAGTCGTGGCCTCGTGTGTGGGAGAGCCATACCCTGTGTACTCTTAAAAAACACGCTGGATGGCTTTGATGGGAGTTATCATGTATCTTCTAACAGTTGTCCGGTGGGTCCCCTCCCCCAACCTTCCCTGAGCTCTCGGGGTCCACGTGACCTGTCTATTTAGTCCACTGTATGCAAAAAAGTTCAACTCAGAGGTAAAACAACCCAACCCCTTAGCATAGATTTAACACCAATATATGCTTATATTTTAATAAGAACAAACGATTAAATGCAACATTATCAACACAGAAAAATGACACCTAAATTTCCGAAAAGTGCAACAAAATGAATTTGGCAGTGATTACCTTTTCCAGAAGGAATAGTTCCCCGCCCTGCCACGGTCAGTAGGGGACACCGATGGGCTTGGAAAGGCCGCCGTCCGTCCGATGGGACGTTAAGCCGTGGCCTCGTGTGCGGGAGAGCCATACCCTGTGCACGTTAAAGAACACGCTGGATGGCCTTGACGGGAGGCTATCATCTGTCTCCCAACAGCTGTTCCAGTGGGTCCCCTCCCCCAACCTTCTCTGAGCCTTCGGGGTCGATGTGACCTGGCCATTTAGCCCATGGTGTGCAAAAAAGTGCCGCTCAGAGGTAAAACAACCCAATCCAAAACAACCCATTTTCTTTAAGCCCTCGGGGTCCTTATGACCTGACCATTTAGCCGATTGTGTGCCCAAAAAGTGCTGCTCAGAGTTCAAACAAGAAACTTGAAAGCAATATCTTCTCCGAACAAACAGCATATTGAAGAAGATGCCAATGCTTGTTACGAGTATACTCAATTAATGAATTAATAAATTTGTCGACGTTTCTTCAGTTGGAAGGGATGAAGTCACCCTTAACATCGAAATCAGATTTAGGAGGAAAATTGTCTTTAGTGAAGTCCGATACGAACTTCTCAAGACGATATCCCAACTCGCTGAAGACAATTTTTAAATGAAAATAATTTTTAGAAGGGTTGGGTTGTTGTTTTACTTCTGAGCGGCACTTTTTTGCACACCATGGGCTTAAATGGCCAGGTCACAAGGACCCCGAAGGCTCAGAGAAGGTTGGGGGAGGTGACCCACTGGAACGGCTGTTGGGAGACAGATGGTAGCCTCCCGTCAAGGCCATCCAGCTTGTTCTTTAACGTGCAAAGAGTATTACTCTCCCGCACACGGGGCCATGCCTTAACGTCCCATCCGACGAACGGCGGCCTTTCCAAGCCCATCGGTGTCCCCTACTGACCGTGGGCAGGGCGGGGAATTTTTGCGGAGATAAATCTCAGCGCCGACCCAGCTGGGACTCGAACCTGGGAACTACAGATTACGAGCCTGGCGCGCTACTGACTGAGCCACCCCCGCCCAATAATGATACTCACTGGCTACGGAAAAGAGGCTTTTTAGAAGAAAAAAAAGTTTTTATTTTTCAAATCTACATAACCTTTTTCATATCTTATTCCAGGTGATTCATCTGCTCATTTGCTGCTTGATTTGCTCATTTGCTGCTTGATTTGCTCATTTGCTGCTCATTCATCTGCTCATTGCAGCGGATACTTTTTTTATACCCTACGACACGTCTGAAGCAGTTATTTGGTACATAATTCATTCGATAGGATTGAGAAGATACGACGTAAAAAATCGTTTCGATAAAGCTACAAACCGACACACAGTCCCAAATGTCAAGGAAAAAAATCAATAGAAAGATTGGTAAAAAGAAGACACAGCCATTTGTTAATTTTATCGTGGGAGCGTTCAACCTTCTACACTGGCGGGCTATTTTTCAGTAGTGATAGAACAAGAGATCTCCTTTTCAATAATGCAGGCAACTCGCGGGTTAGAATATTAATGGTCTATTGATTAAATGGTATAAAAATCTCAAATGAAGTCACAATTTCGTCTCAATTGAGAAACACAAAATGTACTTCTGCTTACAGATTGCAAAGCAGCTTTGTTATTTGTGCAAAAAGATATTTATTGCAAAGATCATTTTGAAATCGTATTACAGATTTGCAAGTCATATTCAAATCTGTCAAAAAAGGAAATAATATTGTTTTACAACGGTTACCGAGTATTTACCTTTCTATTTACAATATTTTGAATAAATTATATTTTCTCGGAATTTCTTCTTCAAATGTAAATTAATCTGCACATGCAATAAAACCCGATAGTTCTAATATTATTTGTTCATACAGTCGCTCAAAAAAGTGTCCGAACACTATGGTTGATTACAGAATTCAGAAAAAATATCTGGCAACGATTTTTTTAGAAATTTGTGATCTGGCAACCGTGACACGAAGGTTGCCAGATCACTAATTTCTAAAAAAAATCGTTACCAGATATTTTTTCTGAATTCTGTAATCAACCATAGTGTTCGGACACTTTTTTTGAGCGACTGTAGGTGGTCATATTATTTTGATACTAGATCGTGTGGGCTCACTCACGGAAATATTGAGCGTGTGCAGTTACCGTTCACAGCAAACTGGAGTGTGTGCAGTAACTGCACACGCTCCAGTTTGCTGTGAACGGTAACTGGAGCGTGTACAGTTGCTGTACACGCTCCAGATATTTCTCCTGAATTCTGTAATCACATGACACGAAGGTTGCCAGATCACTCATTTCTAAAAAAGTCGTTGCCAGATATTTTTTCTGAATTCTGCAATAAACCATGGTGTTCGGATACTATTTTGAGCGACTGTAGGTGGTCATATTATTTTGATACTAGATCGTGTGGGCTCACTCACGGAAATATTGAGCGTGTGCAGTTACCATTCACAGCAAACTGGAGCGTATGCAGTAACTGCACACCCTCCAGTTTGCTGTGAACGGTAACTGGAGCGTGTACAGTTGCTGTACACGCTCCAGATATTTTTCCTGAATTCTGTAATCACGTGACACGAAGGTTGCCAGATCATTAATTTCTAAAAAAATCGTTGCCAGATATTTTTTCTGAATTCTGTACTCAACCATAGCGTTCGGATACTTTTTTGAGCGACTGTACCATGTATTTTGTTAGCAATGTTTTTTATGTGTGTTAGCACAAAAGTAATGCTTCCAAAGTTTTTACGCCGCTCTCGGATCTGAGTTCCATCTACGGTAACCTCCACCCTTTCCCCTAAAAAATGCACACCGATGACCTTGAAAGGCCGCAGTCCGTCGAATGTAAGTTTAATCTGTGGCCCACCTGCAAGGAGAGCCGACGCCCCTGTGCATGGGTTGGGTTGGGTTCTTTTACCTCTGAGCGGCACTTTTTTTGCACACCATGGGCTAAATGACCAGGTCACAAGAACCCCGAAGGCTCAGAGAAGGTTGGGGGAGGGGACCCACTGGAACAGCTGTTGGGAGACAGGTGGTAGCCTCCCGTCAAGGTCATACAGCGTATTCTTTAACGTTGGGTTGTTTCACCTCTGAGCGGCACTTTTTTGCACACCATGGGCTAAATGGCCAGGTCACAGGGACCCCGAAGGCTCAGAGAAGGTTGGGGGAGGGGACCCACTGGAACAGCTGTTGGGAGACAGATGGTAGCCTCCCGTCAAGGCCATCCAGCGTGTTCTTTAACGTGCACAGGGTATGGCTCTCCCGCACACGGGGCCACGGCTTAACGTCCCATCCGACGGACGGCGGCCTTTCTAAACCCATCGGTGTCCCCTACTGACCGTGGGCAGGGCGGGGAATTTTGCGGAGATAAATCTCAACGCTCACCCAGATGGGACTCGAACCTGGGAACTACAGATTACGAGCCTGGCGCGCTACCGACTGAGCTCCCCCCCCCCTCTGCATGTAAAAGACTCTAAGCTATGGTCCCTGTGAACGTTAAAGAATGCACCGGATGGCCTGGATGGGAATCTACCATCTATTTTTTAATAACTATCCAATGGTTTCGTTTACCTTCCCCAATTCTGATCCTTTGGGGCTCTTGTGACCTGGCTATTTAGCCCATTTCGTACAAAAAAGTGCAGCTCAGAGATAAAGCAACCCAAACCCAAATCACTGCTAAACTTACCATTAAATCTGCACAAAGGGAAAATGAGATATCTTTTCTTAATTTAGGGCAATTATTAGTAAGGATAAATATGGTTGTGGTTTTTTTCATATCAGAAGTTGCAAAAAACGAATTTATGTAAAAAAAAGGCCAATTTAATTTGAGGCGATAGTTTAACTTTTTTTTAGTTGTTCTGTAACCTTATGACCTATGATGCTGGAAAGGTCACTTGATATGAAACGCTTTCAATTAACTTTTTCATGCAACCATTAATGATCAAGGGTTCAGTAAGACGTGAAGTCATTAAAAAATGACGTAAAAAAGATACTCCAAGTGTTCCAGTGGAAGAGAAAATCTTCTAGTTGGGTTGTTTGAGTTGTTTTACCTCTGAGCGGCACTTTTTTGCACACCATGGGCTAAATGGCCAGGTCACAAGAACCCCGAAGGCTCAGAGAAGGTTGGGGGAGGGGACCCACTGGAACAGCTGTTGGGAGACAGATGGTAGCCTCCCGTCAAGGCCATCCAGCGTGTTCTTTAACGTGCACAGGGTATGGCTCTCCCGCACACGGGGCCACGGCTTAACGTCCCATCCGATGGACGGCGACCTTTCCATGCCCATCGGTGTCCCCTACTGACCGTGGGCACGGCGGGGAATTTTGCGGAGATAAATCTCAACGCTGACCCAGCTGGGACTCGAACCTGGGAACTACAGATTACGAACCTGGCGCGCTACCGACTGAGCTACCCCGCCCCCAAAAAAATCTTATAGAGAGACAATCCTGGCAAAGGTAAGTGAATAAACTAGATATTCGAAACTGATTCCTTTTTGCTATAGAAATCAATAAAGGTGACTTTTTAATCATATTTTCCTTTTAATGTCGCTAATATTCTTTTTAAGGGAGATAATTAATTATTATAATAATTTTGATTCTTTCCTCACTTTTACTTAATTTTTTAAGTTTTCAAATTTGATTGTAAAGGTTATATATAAGGGTACCGCTGTTAGTTAATTTTTTTAACTACCGGCGATTTATAAAATGTGATAAATTTGATTTATAGCACTCGTTAATGAACAGTGAAACAGATCTGAATTTCTCAACCTTTAGTTGGCTGTGGAATGCTTTTAACGATACCAATTGCTTTACGCAGGATTCCTAACGGTTCAATTGCTTCGCGCGGAACACCTAAAGGCATCAGTTGCTTCACATGGTACACCAAATGCATCAATTGCTTTACACGGAACACCTAAAGCCATCAGTTGCTTCATACGGAACTAAAGGCATCAATTACTTTTACACGGAACACCTAAAGGCATGGGGCGCGGGTGGCTCAGTCGGTAGCGCGCCAGGCTCGTAATCTGTAGTACCCAGGTTCGAGTCCCAGCTGGGTCAGCGTTGAGATTTATCTCCGCAAAATCCCCGCCCTGCCAACGGTCAGTAGGGGACACCGATGGGCTTGGAAAGGCCGCCGTCCGTCGGATGGGACGTTAAGCCGTGGCTCCGTGGTGGGAGAGCCATACCCTGTGCACGTTAAAGAACACGCTGGGTGGCCTTGACGGGAGGCTACCATCTGTCTCCCAACAGCTGTTCCAGTGGGTCTCCTCCCCCAACCTTCTCTGAGCCTTCGGGATCCATGTGACCTGGCCATTTAGCCCATGGTGTGCAAAAAAGTGCCGCTCAGAGGTAAAACAACCCAACCTATAGCGACTTTCGCTATTGAATGAAGACTTCTGGGACAAATGTTCGGTACTCCTGCGTCCGACTTCAAACTCTTTCTCTTCTTGGTGTTGTTTACAAGTCCAGATGTGTGAAAGTATAATTTTACTGATGCCAGGACTATAAGGGAACTGTTCCAGGCATTCCCAACCATATCTGTTCAATGTGGTTACTGCTACTTTATTGTAAAAAAAGGATGGTATGTTACGTCAGTTTATGGTGGCTGCTAGGTTACCACCATTTCATTATGTAAATTAACACTATATTTTGGGGTAAGATAACACTCAAAAATGTAATCTGCCACCAAAAGCAAGTGTAAGATAACAACCATACTCTGATGTAATCATACACTCCAAAAGTGATACCCTAACCAAAGAGGGGCGGGGGTGGCTCAGTTGGTAGCGCGCCAGGCTCGTAATCTGTAGTTCCCAGGTTCGAGTCCCAGCTGGGTCAGCGTTGAGATTTATCTCCGCAAAATCCCCGCCCTGCCCACGGTCAGTAGGGGACACCGATGGGCTTGGAAAGGCCGCCGTCCGTCGGATGGGACGTTAAGCCGTGGCCCCGTGTGCGGGAGAGCCATACACTGTGCACGTTAAAGAACACGCTGGATGGCCTTGACGGGAGGCTACCATCTGTCTCCCAACAGCTGTTCCAGTGGGTCCCCTACCCAACCTTCTCTGAGCCTTCGGGGTCCATGCGACCTGGACATTTAGCCCATGGTGTGCAAAAAAGTGCCGCTCAGAGGAAAAACAACCCAACCTAACCAAAGAACGTACAATTCATCAAGAGATCATTACATCTCCATAGACCTAATGTAAGATCGTGCCCCTGGAGGTTTGCTTCTTTGCAGAGCTGTTTGAACCCTCAACTGAAAATGATCAACCAAAAATGCTTTCACACTTTTAATAGTTTCCTACCCTTCAACTGGAATTGAACAGTGAACAAGCACACGATAAAACTACAACAAAAAGTATTACTATTGATTATCTGCATAAAATCAATCCATTTTAAATTCTTTATTATTAGAGTGATAAAATTAGCACGGTAATTTCTAAGCTATTGCTTATATTACATTTGAAGAGCATATTGCTGAGTTTTCTGCTTATTACTTCGCAAAAAATATTTTTTATATTTGATGTCTATTAGAATAAAACTAAAACGCAAAATTTAATTTAATATTTCATGATTTATTTTAAGCTTTAAATTGCTTTAATGTTTTATGCAAACCCGTAAAACTCAGCTTTTCTGCATTGCTTTTTGAACCCTCAAGTAAAATTGGTCGCAAGAGGGCGCCCTTTACGGTTTGCTCGCGTCTCTAGCATGAAAAGTGCAGCTTTCGGGCTCTGGTTGTTCCAACCTTTCTTGAGGTTTCTCCCTAATTATTCTGTTATTTCCATTAGAAGCACTACATTTCACCCGATGAAGGAGATTATGGGCTTTTTCTAGGTCCGGTGATCTATTTATGTTAATCAGGTAATATAATGAATGACAAATACCAGATACTACGCGGGGCGGAGCGGGGGTGGCTCAGTCGGTAGTGCGCCAGGCTCGTAATCTGTAGTTCCCAGGTTCGAGTCCCAGCTGGGTCAGCGTTGAGATTTATCTCCGCAAAATTCCCCGCCTTGCCCACGGTCAGTAGGGGACACCGATGGACTTGGAAAGGCAGCCGTCGGTAGGATGGGACGTTAAGCCGTGGCTCCGTGTGCGGGAGATCCATACCCTGTGCACGTTAAAGAACACACTGGATGGCCTTGACGGGAGGCTACCATCTGTCTCCCAACAGCTGTTCCAGTAGGTCCCCTCCCCAACCTTCTCTGAGCCTTTGTGGTCTGTGACCTGCAATATTCGTTCAAAATTTGGGTATTTTCCAACTTTTTCCATTGGTACAGTCGCTCAAATAAATATCCGGACACTATGGTTGACTACAGAATTCAGAAAAAATAGCTGTCAACGATTTTTTTAGAAATTAGTGATCTGGCGACCTTCGTGTCACGTGACACGAAGGTTGCCAGATCACTAATTTCTAAAAAAATCGTTGACAGCTATTTTTTCTGAATTCTGTAGTCAACCATAGTGTCCGGATATTTTTTTGAGCGACTGTACTTCGAGAATACAAGTTGATTAACAGCAACCCATATAATTTTTTTTTACTCTGTGAAGCTAATACAGAAAACATGTTTTCGAAATCTCCACGGAATCTCTGGATAATGCTTTTGACGATGATGTTCTTCTGGTTTTTAAAACTTCATTTTTTCTTTGGCGACGATTCTATTGCAGTTTTTTAAAATCACGAAAGCGACGTTGATTTTTCGCAACGGATTTTTTGCGATGGCGGTAATGTTAGTCTTTATTATAGAGGGAGAAAAATTTTCTGAAGTCGGGTGGAATACGAGTTGGGTTGGGTTGTTTTACCTCTGAGCGGCACTTTTTTGCACACCATGGGCTAAATGGCCAGGTCACATGGCCATTCACATTACCGCTAGTATTACTTCAAAACCCATTTCAACGGGAACTATGTAAAAACTTTGAAGTTTGGGAAACTTCACCATTATACCTACGATGAAATATTAGGCAGGAGTTCATAAAAATTTGGCCAGGCAGCGTATAATCTCAGCATGATTCAACCTTTGTAGCTTATAGATGTTTGGAAAATTTCGGAGTGTTGAAACGGAAGAGCTCAAACTTATCTTTCATTTAACTGGGATATGTTTATTGAAATGTGAATGATATTTTGAAATCTGCAAGAAACATTCGCAACACATAAAAAGGAAAAAAACGAAATATTTATTGTTTCAAAAATAACCAATGAAAACGTTGGGTTGGGTTGTTTTACCTCTGAGCGGCACTTTTTTGCACACCATGGGCTAAATGGCCAGGTCACATGGACCCCGAAGGCTCAGAGAAGGTTGGGGGAGGGGACCCACTGGAACAGCTGTTGGGAGACAGGTGGTAGCCTCCCGTCAAGGCCATCCAGCGTGTTCTTTAACGTGCACAGGGTATGGCTCTCCCGCACACGGGGCCACGGCTTAACGTCCCATCCGACGGACGGCGGTCTTTCCAAGCCGATCGGTGTCCCCTACTGACCGTGGGCAGGGAGGGAGGATTTTGCGGAGATAAATCTCAACGCTGACCCAGCTGGGACTCGAACCTGGGAACTACAGATTATGAGCCTGGCGCGCTACCGACTGAGCCACCCCCGCCCCCACCAATGAAAACGAATGAAAGGAGATGAAAAATAATGTTATATAACTGTGAGCGATTTTTCTTGTCTTCATCTTTGACCCGGGAAAAACTCGCAAACCGAAAAAAAAATTAAAACACTTCTCACATTAAATAAACCTGCTTTGGAATAACAATCACTATTTCTCTTAAAGTGTAAAAGAATATTCAAGAAGCTTATAACTAGATATCCACATTGTTCCAAAATAATTACTAATGAAGCTGAACGTATGAAGTAATCTCAGAAGAATAAAGCAACCGTTAGGGTGAGTGAAAAATTCATTAAATCAATGAGATTTAATTAAGCAAAGAAATAAAACCACAGAAAGTTATGAAAGAAGCTGCAAAAATCGAATTGATTTGAGATATATTTTTTTCGGCGCCAGCCGAAAAACAAAATCGTAATCCGTTTTTTCCCCCTCAAAGAATGAATCCTTTAGTTGGATCTGTTTGCAAGATTGATTATTTGAAGGATTCAGTAGCTTCTCGTTACAAGGAGACATCTAGGTCATTATGAGCCATCAAACGTCTCCGTCAGTTAGCGGAGGAAGACATCTTATTTATCTCTTTCTAATTTATCTTCTTGTAGCTTTTTTTCGCTGTTTCGTTTTCTATCTTTTTTAGCTTCTGCGTTTTACTTTAAATGGTTAAATTATTTCATTCCCAAAATATCTTTTATGTTTTTTATTTCTGTTTATTTTTCGGCTTCGTTCATTCTATCGCGATCAATAAAATCTTTTCGTCCCCCTCGTTCAATAGAATTTTTATGACTTCTATAATTACTCTCAACCCATTTCAATTATTCTTGTTGTCGGCGTCGTTTTTTTTTCTTCTTTTTCGTTGTTGCACTTCTTTTTGATGGATCTGTTGCTGTCGTCTTTATTATTATTATTTGCTATTGTTATTGTCGTTGTCATCATCGTTGTTATCTTTTGTTTGCTGTCGTTGTTATTGTCGCCGATATTATCATCGTCGTTATTGTCGCCGATATGATCATCGTCGTTATTGTCGCCGATATTATCATCGTTGCTATTGTCGCCGATATTATCATCGTTGTTATTGTCGCCGATATTATCATCGTCGTTATTGTCGCCGATATTATCATCGTCGATATTGTCGCCGATATTATCATCGTCGTTATTCTCACCGATATTATCATCGTCGGTATTGTCGCCGATATTATCATCGTCATTATTGTCGCCGACATTATCATCGTTGTTATTGTCGATGATATTATCATTGTTGCTATTGTCGCCAATATTATCATCTTTGTTATTGTCGCTGATATTATCATCGTTGTTATTGTCGCCGTTGTAGTTGTTACTGCCATTGTTGTTAGTGTCGTTATTGTCGTTATTGTGTTCATCGCCGTCTTTCTTTCCGCTGAAGAGAATTTATTTTATAGTTTTCCTTTTTTTTCAGGAGCATTCACCATTCCTATTTACTATATTATTCATCTTTTTTTTTAATTCGAAGCGATTAACCAAATTTCCATTGCCAATCATCCTTAGTCCTCATTCCGGAATCTTGCGCCTTCCTTAAATATCTCAAAAGTTTCCTAATTGAGTAAAGTTAAATAAACGAGAGATCAGCCTCGTAAACAATAAGTGCTGCATACGATCTTATATTATATGATTTAATTGAAATTATTTTGCCACAAAACGAAAGATCAGTTACTGATGTTGTTTACCTCTGAGCGGCACTTTTTTGCACACCATGGGCTAAATGGCCGGGTCACATGGACCCCGAAGGCTCAGAGAAGGTTGGGGGAGGGGACCCACTGGAACAGCTGTTGGGAGACAGATGGTAAGCCTCCCGTCAAGGCCATCCAGCGTGTTCTTTAACGTGCACAGGGTATGGCTCTCCCGCACACGGGGACACGGCTTAACGTCCCATCCGACGGACGGTGGCCTTTCCAAGCCCATCGGTGTCCCCTACTGACCGTGGGCAGGGCGGGGAATTTTGCGGAGATAAATCTCAACGCTGACCCAGCTGGGACTCGAACCTGGGAACTACAGATTACGAGCCTGGCGCGCTACCGACTGAGCCACCCCCGCCCCACTGATGTTGGTATTAATGCAACAGTTTAAATGTCTACTGCTTAATTACTAATATTTAAGGCAGATTAAGACTATAACACGTGGCTCAATCACGAAAAAAAAAGAGAGCCCCGTATTCCCTAAAATTCTCTCCCTGGAGCAACAAGGATCCCACTTTGATAGCGCCAGCTCTATTTATTGCCATAAATATCTTTGTTGTTTTCGTTCAGCAGCGTTTTCTCTTTTCCCTTCTTATTCCTGTCACGATAATTATTGTCCCTGATGTCCTCCTTTTCAGTTGGAAATCATTCAGTTCTTTTTTTCGTCCTTTTTATTCATCTTCTAAATAATTTTTGTTTCCCTTTTGCATTGAAAAACCCTTTCTACCTTTCTCTTTCCTTCGCGTCATTTTTTGTATGGGGCGGGGGTGGCTCAGTCGGTAGCACGCCAGGCTCATAACCTGCAGTTCCCAGGTTCGAGTCCCAGCTGGGTCAGCGTTGAGATTTATCTCCGCAAAATTCCCCGCTCTGCACACGTTCAGTAGGGGACACCAATGGGCTTGGAAAGGCCGCCGTCCGCCGGATGGGACGTTAAGCCGTTTCTCCCTGTGCACGTTAAAGAACACACTGAATGACCTTGACGGGAGACTACCATCTGTCTCCCAACAGCTATTCCAGTGGGTCCCCTCCCCCAACCTTCTCTGAGCCTTCGGGGTCCATGTGACCTGGCCATTTAGCCCATTGTGTGCAAAAAAGTGCCGCTCAGGAATTAAACAACCCAACCCATTTTTTGTATTGTTGTCGCTGTTATTGATGTTGCTTATGCTAATATTTATTACTTTTTTTTTGGTGAAAGATTGTTTTTTCTTTCCGTTTTTTCATTTATTTTTTCTTACCGTTGTTGTTTTATCTTCGTTTTTTTTCTTAAATCCTTCGATTTATGTTATTCCACTCATTGTTTTCTTTAAACTTTCCAATTCTTTAGTTTCTTCAATTTCTTAAGTTCTGCTTTTTCTTTTATATATGCATCATGTTTTCAAGAAACGAGACAATATGTTCGTTGTTGTCTGCTTGTCCATTCGTAAACATCGAATTTTTTTGCTTATAGAGATAAATTAAAAAATTATTTTGGGTTGGATAGGTATTGATGAAATATTACGATTCGCACTTTCGAAAATCCCATAAAGCGCTAATTGTGCCCTCTAACGGTGAAAAAATTCGAACACTAAATTTTTTAACAAATATTGCAAACATTGTACACTATGTTGAAGAAAGTGTCCGGACACTTCCATGTTATGTGAATGGAAAGCACTTTCAAAGATCCCTAAGGGCGGGGGTGGCTCAGTCGGTAGCTCGTCAGGCTCGTAATCTGTAGTTCCCAGGTTCGAGTCCCAGCTGGGTGAGCGTTGCGATTTATCTCCGCAAAATTCCTCGCCCTGCTCACGATCAGTAGGGGACACCGATGGGCTTGGAAAGACCGCCGTCCGTCGGATGGGACGTTAAGCCGTGGCCCCTATATGGAGAGCCATACCCTGTGCACGTTAAAGAACACGCTGGATGGCCTTGACGGGAGGCTACCATCTGTCTCCCAACAGCTGTTCCAGTGGGTCCCCTCCTCCAACCTTCTCTGAGCCTTCGGGGTCCATGTGACCTGGCCATTTAGCCCATTGTGTGCAAAAATATGCCGCTCAGAGGTAAAACAAACCAACCCAATCAAAGCTCCCTAACATTGAAAATAGACCTTTTACTCAAAGACTGTTATTGGCGATAAATTGTAGATGTCACTCAAATCTCTCTAAATATATTTCCCGTAATATTCGTTTAATATTTAAAGAATGAATGGAAACTGAAGCATTTATCTTCAACTTTTGACACTTGTGAAAAAATACTTCAATAAATAAAACACAATTCTTGTAACAATTTGTTCACTAACATAAATTAAATTTCTGAAGTTTTTTATGACGATTTTTCAAGATTTTATCATTTTGGAGGCAATGTGACAGTGTCGATTTTCAACAATCTTCGATCAATATTTAAAGAGTCATTGAAGCGGGACCATTTAACAGCAGACGACACTGTCACATTGCTTCCAAATTGATGAAATCTTAAAAAATCATCATACAAAATTCAGATACTTAATTTATGTTAGTGAACAAATTGTTACAAGAGTTGTGTTTTATCTATTGAAGTATTTTTTTCACAAGTATCCAAAGTTGAAGATAAATGCTTCAGCTTCCATTCATTCTTTAAAAATTAAACGAATATTGCGGGAAATATATTTAGAGAGATTATATTTATTTTAATTTTTTTAATTTTTTTTTATTATATTAGAGATTTTATTCGCGTGTTTGAAAACTAGCAAAAATGTAGTTTTTTAGGAAAGATTTGAATCAAATGGTAATTATTCTTTCATGCATGTTGCTTCCCTGTCTTTCAGCAATCAAAGGCACTTCATAAGTCTCGCAAATCCTATTTTCTGAAATCTCATTGCCAGCAGATCCTCTGCATAATAAATGTTTCCGTGTTTACTCAGTTTACTAATAGTTTTAACATCTTCTACGGTGTCTACAAAGTGCAAAACGAAAAAAAGTATCTTTCAAACCCAAAGCTTCACTGACAAAATCCAATTGCCATTTTACGTGAAGTGCTTCTCTGCTTATCGGACACCAAAAGCTTATTCCATTAAAAGGGTAATCTAAATAGGATGTGCAAGGATTATGAAATAGCAGAGCTAGACTATTTGATTTTTCTGATTGTTTCGAAATCCGAAGTAATTTAAATTCTCATGAGTTTCGTGCAAGCTGTTCGCGATACTCAGATACTCCATTGGGCGGGGGTGGCTCAGTCGGTAGCGCGCCAGGCTCGTGATCTGTAGTTCCCAGGTTCGAGTCCCAGCTGGGTCAGCGTTGAGATTTATCTCCGCAAAATTCCCCGCCCTGCCCACGGTCAGTAGGGGACACCGATGGGCTTGGAAAGGCCTCCGTCCGTCGGATGGGACGTTAAGCCGTGGCCCCGTGTGCGGGAGAACCATACCCTGTGCACGTTAAAGAACACGCTGGATGGCCTTGACGGGAGGCTACCATCTGTCTCCCAACAGCTGTTCCAGTGGATCTCCTCCCCCAACCTTCTCTGAGCCTTCGGGGTCCTTGTGATCTGGCCATTTAGCCAATGGTGTGCAAAAAAGTGCCGCCCAGATTTAAAACAACCCAACCCAACAGATACTCCACTGTACTCCACCACAACAAATATTTGACCTCCTGAAATTCTTTTATTATTTTAGTTACGAGTAAAATTCTCCCAAAAAATGATTGCATTATAATTTCTTCTTCAGTAAGGGAATGAATCGGAGTATATTATCTTTGAGCTGCAATTTTAAGCACAAAACGGGTTAAATGGCCAGGCCATAAGTACCCTGAAGGTTCAGAGAAGGTTGGGGTTTGAACCATTGAAACAGCTGTTGAGAGACAGATGGTAGCCTCTCGTCAAGGCCATCCAGTGTGATCCTTAACGTGCACAGGGTATGGCTCTCCCGCACACGGGACTACGGCATAACGTTCCTCAGACGACGGCGGAATTTCCAAGCCCATTGGTGTCCCCTACTGACCGTGGGCAGGGCGGAGAATTTTGCGGAAAGAAATCTCAATGCTGACCCAGATGGGACTCGAACCTGGGAACTGCAGATTACGAACCTGGCGCGCTACCGACTGAGCCACCCCCGCCCCGAGGTGGGGAGGAGGTAGTTTAGTCGGTAACATGTCAGGTTCGTAATCTGCAGTTCCCTGGTGGGAAGGAGGTAGCTCAGTCGGTAGCATGTCAGGTTCGTAATCTGCAGTTCCCATGTGGGAAGGAGGTAGCTCAGTCGGTAGCATGTCAGGTTCGTAATCTGAAGTTCCCATGTGGGAAGGAGGTATCTCAGTCGGTAGCATGTCAGGTTCGTAATCTGCAGTTATTTGGTGGGGAGGGGGTAGCTAAGTCGGTAGCATGTCAGGTTTGTATTTCGCAGTTCCCACGTGGGGAGAGGGGTAGCTTAGTCGGTAACATGTCAGGTTCGTAAACTGCAGTTCCTAGGTGGGAAGGAGGTAGCTAAGTCGGTAGCATGTCAGGTTCGTAATCTGCAGTTCCCTGGTGGGAAGGAGGTAGCTCAGTCGGTAACATGTCAGGTTTGTAATTCGCAGTTCCCAGGTGAGGAGAGGGGTAGCTCAGTCGACAACATGTCAGATTTGTAATCTGCCGTTCCCTGGTGGGGAGTGGGTAGCTCAGTCGGTAACATGTCAGGTTCGTAATCTGCAGTTCCCATGTGGGAAGGAGGTAGCTCAGTCGGTAACATGTCAGGTTCGTAATTCGCAGTCCCCTGGTGGGAATGAGGTAGCTCAGTCGGTAACATGTCAGGTTCGTAATCTGCAGTTATTTGGTGGGGAGGGGGTAGCTAAGTCGGTAGCATGTCAAGTTCGTAATTTGTAGTTCCCAGGTGGGGAGAGGGGTAGCTCAGTCCGCAACATGTCAGATTCGTAATCTGCCGTTCCCTGGTGGGGAGGGGGTAGCTCAGTCGGTAACATGTCAAGTTCGTAATTCGTAGTTCCCAGGTGGGGAGAGGGGTAGCCCAGTGGGTAGCATGTCAGATTCGTAATCTGCAGTTCCCAGATTCAGTTGCCAGCTAGAGATTTATCTCTGCTAAATTCGCCCCTTGCCCTCTTTCAATAGGGGACACCAATGGTCTTGGAAACACCGCCGTTCATCACATGGGACATTTCCTTGGTCTCGTGTGCGGGATAGCCATATCCTGTTCACGTTAAAGAACTCGCTGGATGGCCTTGGTGCGAGGCTACCAGCTGTTTCATAACAGCCGTTCAGTGGATCACTTTCTCTGAGATCTAGGGGTACTTGTGACCTGTCCATTTAGCCCATTATGTGCAAAAAAATTCCTCACAAGTAAAAACAATTCAGCCCTTTTTTCACTCTACATTATTTAATAATAATTTTTTATGTAAAATTCATCTATATAATTTTGTTTGTAGGGCCGTCCCGTGGCCGAGTGGTTAGCACGCTTGGCTACTGATCTACGGGACCTGGGTTCGAGACCCGGATAAGGCATGGTTGTATGTGTTGTTTTTCTGCTGAGGTCCTACCATCCTCTCAGATCTCCTACTGTGGCATATAAACTGACAGGCTCCTGTCAGACCTCTGTGGCAAGCAGCTGCTTGAGGGGGTATTTATTATTTGCCGTCCCGTGGCCGAGTGGTTAGCACGCTTATCTACTGATCTAAGGGACCTGGGTTCGAGCCCCGGATTAGGCATGGATGTGTGTGTCGTTTTTCTGCTGAGGTCCTGCCATCCTCTCAGATCTTCCACTTTGGCATAAACTGACAGGCTCCTGTCAGACCTCTGTGGCAAGCAGCTGCTTGAGGGGGTATTTATTTATTTTTATTTATATAATTTTGTAGTGAAATGAACTTTATGTATCTGTTGAATCTGGGAAACGTGTAAAGAATATCTAGTGTCAAAAAACACAGAAATACACACATCAACTTTAATTTAAAGAAAAATGCATAAAACAAAAAGCTAGGAAGATACAGGATTTACAATTTCCATTTTATTTTTCATCTCATCATTGCTGTCAGGATTCGTTGGAGACGTGTTTGAACGCGTCATCGTCGACCAAGTATCTAAAGGCGCACTTTTTTCTGGACTGCTGCTGTCTTGACTACTCTTCGTCGATACTAACACATCTTCCGACCAAGTCACCAGAGTTACTTTCTCTCCCAAGTCTTCATCTCCAGAGCCACATTCACTCTTCGGAGGTAGCCTACCATTGGCAGACCACTTGACGGAGTCCACTGAATGGACTTCGATGGTGGTCTTCTGTCCGTTCGGCGACTGCGTCGACACCGACTTCTTCCTGTCTGCAGTCAGGGACAATGACCTCAAGCGACTGGAAGTCGCATTCCCCACAGTAGACAACGCCGCAAAACTTGTTGGTCCATTGATGCTGGACATCTGGATTCCGGAGAAAGATGCTGCACTACCTCGTCTCTGTCTCTGGACGTTCACAGATCGACAAGCCACGATACCTAAGAGTATCCCGACAAATACCAACAAGGAACCAGTTAAGAGCAGAATAGTGCCCACTACTTTGAGAGGGTCAAGGAAAGTGTCCAGTCTTTGGTTGTAATTTCGAAGTAACTTTTCGAAGAGTACCATTGTTTGTGGGGAGAGTTTAGGCTTACAAGCCATCAGTGTCAGCACAGTTCCTCCGATGAGGTTGAATATCCCAAAGAGGGCGAAACAAAGGACGAAAGGACCAGCCATCAAAATTCCCGCTGTTCTTCTACTGCTGAACATCAGTTGGCACCGAACGGGATGGCGATAGAGCCTCCTGATTGGTTGATGTTCATTCATCCTGAGGAAGAGAGTATGATTCGTAAATGCACGTGACTGAAATTTATAACTTTTTGGTTTATGTTTTCAACGTATTATCTCATGGTGACAAATGTTACTGTTTCGTTACTTACAGTAGGCGTTCAGTATAATGAGGTACAGTTCCATATTATGTCAAATAGTAACTCAAGTAACAGTAACAAAAATAATTGTTCTGAAAAGTTCATCATAAAAACAAGTGTAGTAAACCATTATACTAAACTTTAGTAACACGTTACTAAAAGTTTAGTAAAAAAAAGTTTAGTTTTTTAATTCTTTAAATGCTGAACGCATATTATTGCAAATCGAGTTTTAAATAAATTTCTTTGAGATGTTTAAATTTCTTCAGCACTTTCTTTATGAAAAAGTTTAGTAAAGAAGTTAGTGCTTTCTGTATCACTATTGATATAACATGGAGGTGTACCTAATAAAGTGGATGCTGAATATATATTTGTACATTAATTATAAACATTAATCTCTATAACACCAGAGAATTAAAAATCTAATATTCAGTCAAGAATAGAAAAATAAAAAAAACATGCGATAAGGTTAAAACCACAGTAAAAATATGTTGATTTTTGAAGCAACGATTTTCATCTGTGGCATACTGAAGCCACTTTTCTTTCAGTCGCTTTGTCTTCAATGCTCTCTATCTCGGCCATTTTTAATCCTATAGACCTCATTAGACCTCCTATAGACCTGCAGTTCCCAGGTTCGAGTCCCAGTTGGGTCAACGTTGAGATTTATCTCCGCAAAACTCCCCGCCCTGCCCACGGTCAGTAGGGGATACATATGGACTTGAAAAGGGCACCGTCCGTTTGATGGAATGTTAAGCCGTGGTTCCGTATGCGGGAGAGCCATACTCTGTGCACGATAAAGAACACACTGGATAGCCTTGACGGGAATCTACCATCTGTCTTCTAATAGCTGTTCCAGTGGGTCCCCTCCCCCAATCTTCTCTGAGCCTTCGGGGTCCATGTGACCTGGCCATTTAGCCCATGGTGTGCAAAAAAGTGCCGCTCAGAGGTAAAACAATCCAACCCAACCTTGAAAAGGCCACCGTCCGTTGGATGGAACGTTAAGCCGTGGTTCCGTATGCGGGAGAGCCATACTCTGTGCACGATAAAGAACACACTGGATGGCCTTGACGGGAATCTACCATCTGTCTTCTAATAGCTGTTCCAGTGGGTCCTCTCCCCCAATCTTCTCTGAGCCTTCGGGGTCCCCGTGACCTGGCCATTTAGCCCATGGTGTGCAAAACAAAATGCAGCTCATAGATAAAACAATTCAACTCGTTTTTAAAGACCAGCTATTGTTTTCACTTTCTCATTCGTCTGTAGACATTGCGTTTTTAGGTTTTAGGAAAAAACGTAAAAAAGTCTTTCGGATTGAACAGGTACAAATTAATATTAAGATTCGCATGTTACGAATCTTCCATTGGATTTAATTTTCACCGTTAGTGGTCACTAAACTTGGAAAACGTCGAATTTTTTAGCAGCTATTATAAACGATGTTTTCATACTGGAAATTTCAATTTTTTATGATAAACAGAACTGGTTAAGAGGATTATATTCACAACAATGATTGTATCCTTATTCCCAGGAAAGTGATAAAATTCAACCGTTTTGTTTCAAGAGTAAAACATTGTTTTTTGCGTCTAATTAAATATTACTCCACTAATTCCCGCTTAACTCTCGGGGCGGGGTGGCTCAGTCGGTATCGCGCCAGGCTCGTAATCTGTAGTTCCCACGTTCGAGTCCCAGCTGGGTCAGCGTTGAGATTTATCTCCGCAAAATTCCCCGCCCTGCCCACGGTCAGTAGGGGACACCGATGGGCTTGGAAAGGCCGCCGTCCGTCGGATGGGACGTTAAGCCGTGGCCCCGTGTGCGGGACAGCCATACCCTGTGCACGTTAAAGAACACGCTGGATGGTCTTGACGGGAGGCTACCATCTGTCTCCCAACAGCTGTTACAGTGGGTCCCCTCCCCCAACCTTCTCTGAGCCTACGAGGTCAATGTGACCTGGCCATTTAGCCCATGGTGTGCAAAAAAGTGCCGCTCAGAGGTGAAACAACCGAACCCGCTTAACTCTCGGTGATAAAGGAGAAAAGAATGTGCTTGAAAAGGCCGCCATTTGTCAGGGTCGTTAATCGGTTGAGCTGTGCGCATGAGAACCATCTCCTGTACTTGTTACGTATCAAGCGAGATAGCCTTGACAAGATGTTTCTAACTTTCTTTTAAGAACTGTCCATAGCATCTCTGTTCTTTGGGGGTGGGGTTAACTCAGTCCGTAGGTGCCAGGTTCGTAATCTTCAGGGGCAGGGGTGGCTCAGTCGGTAACGCGCCAGGCTCGTAATCTGTAGTTCCCAGGTTCGAGTCCCAGCTGGGTCAGCGTTGAGATTTATCTCCGCAAAATTCCACGCCCTGCCCACGGTCAGTAGGGGACACCGATGGGCTTGGAAAGGACGTCGGCCGTCGGATGGGACGTTAAGCCGTGGTCCCGTGTGCGGGAGAGCCATACCCTGTGCACGTTAAAGAACACGCTGGATGGCCTTGACGGGAGGCTACCATCTGTCTCCCAACAGCTGTTCCAGTGGGTCCCCTCCCCCAACCTTCTCTGAGTCTTCGGGGTCCTTGTGACCTGGCCATTTAGCCCATGGTGTGCAAAAAAGTGCAGCTCAGAGGTAAAACAACCTAACCTAACGTAATCTGCAGTTTCCAGGTCCGAGTCAAAGCTGGGCCAGCGTTGACATTTATCTGCGCAAAACTCGCTGCCCTGCCCACGGTCGGTATGGGACACCGTAAGGCTTGAAAAAGCAGTCGTCCGTCGGATGGGACGTAAATCCATGGTTCCGTGTTAGAGAACATGCTAGATGGCCTTGACGGGTAGCTACCATCTGCCTGCTAACCGCTATTCAGTGGGTCCCTTCTCCCCAACCTTCTCTGAACCCTCGAGGTCCTTGTGACCTGCCCATTTAACCCATTGTGTAAAAAAAGTGCCGCTCAAAGGTAAAATAATCCAACTTTTATCCTTTAAGCAGGACATTGTTGGATTTGGAAAGACATTCGCCCATAGGATGGGTTGGGTTGTTTTACCTCTGAGCGGCACTTTTTTGCACACCATGGGCTAAATGGCCAGGTCACATGAACCCCGAAGGCTCAGAGAAGGTTGGGGGAGGGGACCCACTGGAACAGCTGTTGGGAGACAGATGGTAGCCTCCCGTCAAGGCCATCCAACGTGTTCTTTAACGTTCACAGGGTATGGCTCTCCCGCACACGGGGCCACGGTTTAACGTTCCATCCGACGGACGGCGGCCTTTTCAAGCCCATCGGTCTCCCCTACTGACCGTGGGCAGGGCGGGGAATTTTGCGGAGATAAATCTCAACGCTGACCCAGCTCGCCCATAGGATGGAGTATAAGCCGTGTCACTCTGCATAGCAAAGCCGTAACCTATGCGCATTAAAGAACACGCCAGATGGACTTGATGGGAGACTTCCATCTGTCTCCTAACAGCTATCCAATTTATCCTCTTCCTCCAAACGTTTCTGAGCCCCCGAGGTCCGTGTGATCTGACCATTTAGCTCGTTGCTTCAATAAAAAAAGTTCCTTCAGAGGTAAAACAGCCCAATCCAAAAACGTTGAATATTAGAGAAGGCTCGGTAAATTTTTGTCTGCTTTTGCGAGAGATAGATGATTCTTCATAATTACTCGTAGCTATACGATAAACACTTGAAGATCATACTTTCTATTACATGGAGCCGACTGTACCTTGATTACAAGATTATAACTTGACAGTCCCTCAAAGAACGGAAGAAAATTGTACAGTCGCTCAAAAAAGTATCCGAACGCTATGGTTGATTACAGAATTCAGGAAAAATATCTGGAGCGTATACAGCAACTGTACACGCTCCAGTTACCGTTCACAGCAAACTGGAGCGTGTGCAGTTACTGCACACGCTCCATTTTGCTGTGAACGGTAACTGCACACGCTCAATATTTCCGTGAGTGAGCCCACACGATCTAGTATCAAAATAATATGACCACCTACATCGCTCAAAAAAGCATCCGAACATTATGGTTGATTACAGAATTCAGGAAAAATATCTGGCAGCGATTTTTTTAGAAATTAGTGATCTGGCAACCTTCGTGTCATGACACGAAGGTTGCCAGATCACTAATTTCTAAAAAAATCGTTGCAGATATTTTTTCTGAATTCTGTAATCAACCATAGCGTTCGGATACTTTTTTGAGCTATTGTACACAGAAATCACACAAAACTAAAATTCATGAAAAAAACCAGTAAAACCTATACCTTTGCACGATTTAAATCTCTCTAAGCAGCTCAGAAGCTCATTAAAACCGAAAGACTTCCAACAATTTATCCGTGCAATTATTCTTTCTTTAATGTTTGCTTTTGATGTAAAAGAATCGATATTTTACTGAGAATCTCGTTGCAAACAAGAAAACCTTAACAACATCTGGTCCGAACATCTTGTCTCTCCGTTGCGAAGACGAAAATAATGAGCATATTTAAAATGCAACATTTAAATCACGTATAGAATTCATGCCTCGTTTAGCAGAGATGACATTTGTCTGTCTCAACTATCTGCGATACTCTAAGTGTAGTAAATACAGCTATTAATTAATTTTTGCTAATAATGCGAATAACATTAAATGGAGTATAAAAAATTCGGTTTGTTTGTTTGTTTTTGTTTTACCTCTGAGCGGCACTTTTTTTGCACACCATGGGCTAAATGGCCAGGTCACATGGACCCCGAAGGCTGAGAAGGTTGGGGGAGGGTTTGTTGTTGTTGTTGTTGTTTTTACCTCTGAGCGGCACTTTTTTGCACACCATGGGCTGAATGGCCAGGTCACATGGACCCGAAGGCTCAGAGAAGGTTGGGACAGGGGACCCACTGGAACAGCTGTTGGGAGACAGATGGTAGCCTCCCGTCAAGGCTATCCAGCGTGTTCTTTAACGTGCACAGGATATGGCTCTCCCGCACACGGGCCACAGTTTAACGTTCCATCCGACGGACGGCTGCCATTCCAAGCCCATCGGTGTTCCCTACTGACCGTGGGCAGGGCGGGGAATTTTGCGGAGATAAATCTCAACGCTGACCCAGCTGGGATTCGAACCTGGGAACTACAGATTACTAACCTGGCGCACTACCGACTGAGCCACCCCGCCCCAAAAAAATTCGGTAATCCTTCTAAAAGACTGGTGTATTTTCAGACTCATTTAATCTCTTGATTAAATGAGTTTTTTTAAGATTTAATAAGTTATCTTTTTATATCCTGTTTATCAAGAGAAACACTTAAAGCAAATAATATTAGTTTTCTTTTAAGTATGTCCATTAGTTTCTGCTCTTAATGCATCTTCCATTCAGTTTCCAGATTCCAACTCCTTACTATCGAGAAGTTGGATCTGACCGTATCGTGAATAGAATGCGATTGGATCGATGACTAAGTGAGCCATTTCCTTCACTGGCTTGTTTTCAGAGTATCGATTTTCAGCCAAGAACTTAGTTCAAGAGAACTCTGAAAACAACTACTGTTCCATCTCCGACGAAAAGTCACAGCTGTTGCATTGATTCCTACATTAATTCGATCCATTATCGCACAGAGCAGCCTATGTTAATTGGTATTTTAAATGAGTTTCGATTTAATAAGTTATCTTTTAAGCCTAAGATAATGATCAATCAAGGATGATCTATAAATTTTGAAACAACTTGATAGGGGAAGAGGAAATTGTGTCTTTTTTATCTCAGAGTGATATTTATTTTTCTTTTTCACATAATAGGGTTGGGTTGTTTTACCTCTGAGCGGCACTTTTTTGCACACCATGGGCTAAATGGCCAGGTCACATGGACCCCGAAGGCTCAGAGAAGGTTGGGGAGGAGACCCACTGGAGCAGCTGTTGGGAAACAGATGGTAGCCTCCCGTCAAGGCCATCCAGCGCGTTCTTTAACGTGCACAGGGTATGGCTCTCCCGTACACGGAACCACGGCTTAACGTCCCATCCGACGGACGGCGGTCTTTCCAAGCCCATCGATGTTCCCTACTGACCGTATGCAAGGCGAGGAATTTTGCGGAGATAAATCTCAACGCTGATCCAGCTGGGACTCGAACCTGGGAACTACAGATTACGAGCCTGACGCGCTACCGTCTGAGCCATCCTCGCCCCGATATCGACTGAGACGTCACCCAGCTTCTCGAACATTGCCTCCTAGATTTAGGAGGTAATGATCAGGTGGGCTAGAACTCTTACAGAATTTAAATTTCCAATTTTATTAATAATTGCGAAAGTAAAATAAGTGTGCAAAGTAAAATAATTTCTTTTTCATTGTAATTAAAACCTTTTATTCGATAATTAAAAACACTGCACAAGTTTCGATTATTTTTTCGGAGTTTTCTCTCATTTAATTTAAATGGTATTAGCTTTTATAATAAGTTATTTGTGAATTTTTTTTCAGTTTCTGCTATTAATTCTAGTGTTTTTGATTCTGAACATAATTGTGATTTTAGTTTGTCTTGAAACAATTACTTTGCAGATTTAAATAGCCTATAATATGAAAAGGGAAATTTATGGTATTAACGTTATTTATTTTTATATATATCACAATGTGATCATTTTTCTCTCTCTCTAATCAAGCTTGGTTCACTATTTATCGAAATAATTCACGCTCTGGTGGCCTCGTGATCGTGATTTTCTGGTTCAGACGGAGTTTCGGCTTTAAAAATATGTCACGAACTCATCTCTAGTATTCACGCTTAATTTTAATTCAATCATATAGGTATTCTTTAGATTTAATTGCACACATCGCAAAAAATTTTCCATTCAGTCGTTACTTTGGCTCTTTTTCCTTTCAGTCGTTACTTTGGCTCTGTTTCCTTTCAGTCGTTACTTTGGCTCTGTTTCCTTTCAGTCGTTACTTTGGCTCTTTTTCCTTTCAGTCGTTACTTTGACTCTTTTTCCATTCAGTCGTTACTTTGGCTCTTTTTCTTTCAGCCGTTACTTTGGCTCTTTTTCCTTTCAGTCATTACTTTGGCTCTTTTTCCTTTCAGTCGTTACTTTGGCTCTTTTTCCTTTCAGTCGTTACTTTGGCTCTTTTCCCTTTCAGTCGTTACTTTGGCTCTTTTTCCTTTCAGTCGTTACTTTGGCTCTGTTTCCTTTCAGTCGTTACTTTGGCTCTTTTTCCTTTCAGTCGTTACTTTGACTCTTTTTCCATTCAGTCGTTACTTTGGCTCTTTTTCTTTCAGCCG